>OZ012741.1:158424540-158579540 GCA_963859935.3 Lathyrus sativus
AAGGATTTAAATCCAAAACCGGTTGATAAGCTGATCATCAAGTATTCTCCTTTGTACACCCATTTTAAATATGGTCACCTGAATGATATTAATCACACACGTACAGATCAGAACACTAAAGCTTTTGTTAAACCAAAATTTCGTCAGGACAAAAATGCTTTTAAGGGAAAGAAATTCAGACAAAATTTCAAACCTACTAACCCTAGAGGACCCAAGAAAATATGGGTACCTAAAGATAAAATAATCTTTGTTGCAGATGTCCTTAGCAGAAAAGTTGAGACACCAATCATGGTACCTGGACTCTGGCTGCTCATGACATATGACAGGAAGAAAGTCTATGTTCCAAAGCCTGGAGGTGATGTGAAGTTTGGAGGGAACCAGAAGGGCAAAATCATTGGCTCTGGAACTATTGGTAATGGTAACCTCCCTTCCATATCTAATGTTTTACTTATTGAAGGATTAATACATAATCTATTGTCCATAAGTCAATTAAGTGACAATGGTTATGATATAATACTCAATAAAAAATGTTGTAAAGTTGTGAGTCAAAACGATGGTTCAATCCTCTTTAAGGGAAAAAGGAAGAACAACATTTACAAAATTAATCTTTCAGAACTAAAAGTTCAAAATGTAAAATGCCTTATGTCTGTTAGCGATGAGCAATGGGTCTGGCATAGAAGATTGGGTCATATTAGTATGAGACGCATATCTCAGATTAATAAGCTCAATCTGGTCAGAGGACTTCCTCGGTTGAAGTTCAAATCAGATGCTCTTTGTGAAGCATGTCAGAAAGGAAAATTTTCAAAATCTTCTTTCAAAGCTAAAAATGTTGTTTCTACCTCTAGACCATTAGAGCTGCTTCATATTGATCTGTTTGGACCAGTGAAAACTTCATCCATTAGAGGCAAGAAGTATGGATTAGTCATAGTTGATGACTACAGCAGATGGACATGGGTAAAATTCCTGAAACACAATGATGAGTCACATTCTGTATTCTTTGACTTCTGCAAACAAGTCCAAAACGAAAAAGAATTTAAAATTGTTAAAGTCATAAGTGATCATGGTGGAGAATTTGAAAATAAATACTTTGAAAAATATTTTAAAGAAAATGGCATTGCACATGATTTTTCTTGTCCTAGAACTCCTTAACAGAATGGAGTTGCAGAAAGGAAAAATAGAACATTGCAAGAAATGGCCAGAACCATGATCAACAAAACAAACATGGCAAAACATTTTTGGGCAGAGGCAATCAATACAGCATGTTATATTCAGAACAAAGTGTCTATAAGACCTCTTCTAGAGAAGACTCCTTATGAATTATGGAGGAATAGAAAGCCTAACATTTCTTATTTTCATCCTTTTGGATGTGTTTGTTTTATTTTGAATACTAAAGACAATCTGAACAAGTTTGATTCTAAAGCACATAAGTGTTTCATGCTTGGATATTCTGAACGCTCTAAAGGCTACAGAGTATACAATACTGAGACAAAAATTGTAGAGGAATCAATTCATGTTAGATTTGATGATAAGCTTGGCAATCAAAAGCCAAAGCAGCTTGAAATTTCTGCAGATAGAGAAGTGCTTCTCACAGACTATGGAGATTCAGAGGCAGACAAAGCTCAAGTAAAAGCGCCAGAAGCAACGTCAGATGTTACTCCTTTGACTGCTCAGATGGACAACTTGACCATTTCTATAGAACCAACAGTTAAAGGATCATCCAGAATCAAAGCCTCTCATCCAGAGGAAACGATAATTGGAAAGAAGGATGACCCTATCACAACAAGATCGTTTCTCAGATCATCTGGAACGTCATTGCTTGGTTTGATATCAATCATTGAACCTACCTCTGTGGATGAAGCTCTGCAAGATAATGATTGGATACTTTCTATGCAAGAGGAGCTTAACCAATTCACAAGGAATGATGTTTAGGATCTGGTTCCAAGACCAAAAGGATTTAACATTATTGGAACTAAGTGGGTCTTCAGAAACAAGCTGAATGAGCAAGGAGAAGTTGTCAGAAACAAAGCAAGACTGGTTGCTCAAGGATATAGTCAGCAAGAAGGAATTTATTACATAGAGACATATGCTCCTGTGGCAAGGTTAGAATCTATTCGTTTATTAATTTCTTTTACTGCACAAAGTAACATCACTCTGTATCAGATGGATGTTAAAAGTGCTTTCTTAAATGGTTTAATTGAAGAAGAAGTTTATGTTCATCAACCTCCTGGTTTTGAAAATGAAAATTTTCCAGAACATGTTTTTAAACTTAAGAAATCACTCTATGGTCTAAAACAAGCTCCCAGAGCTTGGTATGAGAGGCTGAGTAATTTCCTTATGGAAAACAATTTTATCAGAGGAAAGGTGGATACAACTCTATTTCATAAATCAATTAAGAAAGACATTTTAATCTGTCAGATTTATGTAGATAACATTATTTTTGGTACAACAAATATTACGCTTGGAAAGGAGTTTGCTCAATCTATGCATGCAGAATTTGAAATGAGCATGATGGGAGAACTCAGATTCTTTATGGGAATTCAAGTCAATCAAACTCCAGAAGGCACCTACATACATCAGACAAAGTATGTGAATGAGCTTCTGAAGAAATTCAACATGACAGAAAGTAAGTTGGCTAAAACTCCAATGCATCCAACAAGCACTCTTGGAAAAGAAGAGGTAAGTAAGAAGGTAGATCAAAACCTCTACAGAGGTATGATTGGATCTCTTCTGTATTTGACTGCTACTAGACCTGATATTCTTTTCAGTGTTTCTCTGTGTGCTAGATTCTAATCAGATCCTAGAGAATCTCACTTAACAGCTGTTAAGAGGATTCTGAGGTATCTGAAAGGTACTGCTAACGTGGGTTTGTGTTACAGAAGATCTGATGAATACAAACTAGTAGGATTCTGTGATGTTGATTATGCTGGAGACAGAGTAGAACATAAAAGTACTTCTGGAAGCTGTCAGCTTCTGGGAAGTCATCTGATCTCATGGTTCAGCAAGAAGCAACCCACAATAGCGCTTTCAACAACAGAAGCAGAATATATTGATGTTGCTGGTTGTAGTACACAGATGCTCTTGATGAAGAGTCAGCTAGAAGATTATCAGATATATGAGAGTAACATTTCTATTTTCTGTGATAATACTTCTGCTATTTTCCTTTCTAAGAATCCCATTTTACATTCTAAGGCAAAGCATATAGAAATTAAGCATCATTTCATCATAGACTATGTTCAGAAGGGAATTATAAGTTTAAACTTTGTTGATACAGACCATCAATGGGCTGATATTTTTACAAAACCCCTTGCTGAAGATAGGTTTAAATTTATTCTGAAGAATATTAGTATGGATTTTTGTCCAGAATAAAACTATTATTCAGAAGCAAATTTAATCAAATGAGAATTGATTAATGTCTATACTCTGGAGTATTTTCTTCTATATTTCATTTGTTACATTATTTCTTTTGAAACTCTAAACTAACAACCTTCAGAGGATCTGAACGCTACTAATATTTCATTTCCTTAAGAAGTTTCAGAGTCACCCAAACAGTAAACACGTGTCACACAGAATCTGAAAAGGTGAAGTGTAAACAATGAGACGCCGTTTAGAGGTACTGTTTGAACAATTAATTTTCTTGTTTTCCTCCCCACGCTTGTCAGAATCATTAAATGCTTTTTCATCATTATTCTTTTTGATGTGAATTAATGTTTTAATTAATTGTGAGTAAATGTTGAACGTGTGATTGTGTGCCCTAATTTTTTTGCCCCTATATATTCCACAACACAACACTCTTCACACTTTTAACTCTCGTTTACAACCGTTTATGCATTTTTTCTTGCTTCATTGTCTTCATCTCCTCAAACCAAAATCTTCAAGACGATCAAGTTATCTCTCAAGTTCTTCAATGGAAACCTCATCATCATCAACTCAGAAGCTTGCATCTACAATGGTTGGATCTTCATCTGAAATGGGTAACCTCACCTACAAAGAACCTGAAAGAACCCTTCTCACTCCTGTTGAAGAGTTGGAAGTTCTTTGCGAGTTCATGGTGATTTTGACTGCATTCGAAATAATGGGTTTGATTTGTGACCGATTGTGTCTGCACAAGGATGGACGTATAGACATGGATGATGTCTACAGAAAAGTCTTTTCATCTGGGCTGGTTGTCGCTACTGCAAAAATCGACGCCGGCAGCAGAACAGAAGAGTCGCCACCGTGCGTTATTTATCCCAAAGGAGGGAAAGGAAACGCTCAGAGAAAACCTAACGAAAAGAGGGAAAAGGAATGGTCATCGCAACCAAGTCCTAGATTCGGGAGTCGGTTACGCAAGGGGAAGGTATTAGCACCCCTCACGTCCATCGTACTCGATGGGATCTACGCTTAATTGTTTATCTCAAAGGGTTGATTAATACTATCTAGCTAAAGGCTTAAGGACAAAACAAAAGAAAAGTGACTCGGCAGAACACAGCAGTTTTATGCCTACGTATTCCCGTCTGAAATGAGAAATCAGAGTCAACGTAGTTCGCCTAACTACGGGTAAAAGGGGGGAAGGTTGCTCGCCGAGATATCGCATCTCGTGCCTACGTACTTTCACACAACATGAAAGATCAGAGCAAACGTAGTTCGGGCTAACTAGACCACAGGTTTGGTTTAAGTTGTTTTAAACCCGAGTAGGGTTAACAATCGGTTCTAGCAGTTTGGTGTATGCAGCTCGACCATTGGAGACTTAGGAGTTACCGTTTGCGAGAGAACCGAGAGTTAACGAAACTCTCATTACGAAAATGGGTTCTAATGATTAAGGTCCAAGAGGACAAAAATAAGTTGAATGTTTGTTTTTATGTCTTTTATGAAGAAGTGTTTTGAGTTTCATTTGTAACTCGTGTCGCACTAAAGACTTGGACTTAAGAGTGAATGCGTCGCACGTCACCCAAAGGGTACCATACTAAACATTCAAATTATGTGAGGGAAACCCTCCCATAATTCTTTCTCAAGTAGATTAAGGCTTGTAACGCATGACACGTGTTAACCTTTATTAAGTATTTTAAGAATGTTTGAAGATGAGAAAGAGAAACAGACCTCTAAGGGAAACTACACAGCCCTAAATGTTATCATGCAATGTTCGTCCTATGGTTGAAGTTTGCAAAGGGGAAGACTACCCTAATGTTGTCATACATGGTTGCAAAGCCTAATGTCTATCACATTCTATCTTCAACAAGAAAGAATGGAGCTCCTAAGGGAAAGGCAAAGGAAGCAACAGAAAACAGATGAAGTAACAGCATACAGGAAATGCAGATTCATAACAGTAAACCTGGAATGCAAGTGAGGGAGGCGAGTCATCTCAATCTCAAGCCCAAAATGAATGGAAAATGGCCTATTTTAAACATGCAATCTTGGCCACAAGTGAATATAAAGAGATACAAGGCAATAAAACTCACGAATGACGTACGTATACCACAATTTGGAATCATAACGCGCTATCATGAAAGTATGGAACCTAATGGGCAATTCATGTACGATAAAACCAGCCAATAAATGATCTACACATCCTATACAATGTCTATAACAAGCCATAGGAACCCTATCGTTCACCACACAAACAAATCGAGGCCGTTGGAGCCGAAATGAAACCAAAGTCCGTTCGAATGTCCAAATTACAAGTCCGAATACAAAAATACAAGAAAAATAGCAAAAGGTGCTAAAAAATTCAAATAAAAATCTCCAATGCCCTACATCAAGTCACAAACCAGGGGTGAGAGATACAACAAAATATCCAAATAGAAATGGTCAAATAAGATGAAAACCTTGCAAGATGTCTCATGTATACCAAAGGAAAAGTTAAAATGGAGCATGTTAAAGAAAGCATCCAAAACCAACTAAAATGGTACAATAAAATTGCCACAAAAATATATCACAATACGTCAACATGTGTATGAGATCCCTGCAAAAGGTTAGGCCTTGAAATGACATATTGATGGGTCAAAGAAAATTCACAAGATCATGACTCGATTAGGATATTTTTATGACCACTTAAATGTAAAAAATTCTAATAAAATGTCAGAACGTGATAAAATTATGATTCCGATTTTATTAAATTCTAGACATCTTAAAGATTCAGCACAAAAGAATGGGGATTAAAAAGACTAAGTATGCTATTTTTTATGATTATTTGAATTCAGCATATAAAAAAAAGAAAATAAAATGAACACATGACAATATGAGAAAACATAAGGAAATAAATAAAACAAGGTGAATTAATGGAAATGTCATGGCTGGGATTCGAACAGGAGACATGAAGGTCCCTGGGCTGATGTGGCGCGCCACCTCAATTAATGAGGCTTACGTGGCTGCTTGCGCGGCTTATTCCTGGCTGTGAGATCATAAGGCCGGTCAAGGGTCTCGCTCGTATCCAACGGTGGAACAATCGTCTTCTTCATTGTGATTTTTTTCTGGCCGTGAACAGTAGCATGACGCTGGCGACAGGAGGGATAACGGCCGGAGCTTCTTCAGGAGCACATATCTCTTCCGTTTCTCAACCAAATCTAACGTTTTTTAGACCAATCTTGTGGGATTTTTCGAGAGGAATCCAAATATGTACTTATTTTCCATTGAAATGGCCTCTAACTCAAAAACCGTGTATGAATCTCAAACTTTCAAGAACACAAAAATGTCATAAAAATGGATCTTTCTTTACCAGAAACGATGTACTACTCAAGGGTGATGCAATACTATAAAAATGGCATGGAAGAGACTCATAATTAGGGAGAAAACTTGAATTTCCATTACCTCCGAATTTGACTTCCTAGAGCTTCACACAACCACTAAACCTTCAAGAAAATTGTATGAACACATTCTAAAATTGTTGGTGGGGATGTTTGAATCGAAGAACAGCCTTGAATTGCAGTGGAACTTGAAAATCAAATTTGAGTTTTTCACCACTTTTTCATGTTGCTACAATGCTATTCTTGCTCCAATTCTCTCCAAAAAGATGATGAACAATGTGTATAATTGTTGTGTGATTGATTGGTAATGAGAAAATGAATGAAAAGTGGGAGAATCCAAGGATTGAAAATTCAATTTTTTCAAATATGTGAAGTGTGAAAAATGATCATGGAAGAGGATTTTTGCCTTGGCTCCATTTGGTTTTATATCTTGCATCATAAGATACATCTAGGGTCCAAAATTATCCCTTGTTTCAATCTTAAGGGCTTAGATTCAAAGTGTTACTTAAGTGTGAAGAAATCTTGGAATAGGTCATGAAGAAAGCTTCAAATGAAAAATGTAAAAGTGTCATTGTTCTTAAAATGAGATTTCCACTCAAAATAAGTACAAACATGGACTTATTTGATTAAATTTTGAAGAAATACCAAACTATGCCTTTTCACATGTTTTCACCAAAGTGACTTTTATCAAACTTCCACTGTGAGCTAACCCATTAAAACCTTGAGGTTTAGTTGACCAAATGACGCCATTCGGAGAAACTTTGATGTTGGAAAAAAGTCTATTTGAGTTATGCAAAGTATTGAACTTGACCTGTAATTTTATGACCTGTAATCATAGTTTCTCAACTCATTGATAATCTTCAGTTGACCTCTAAGTCAGGGGATGAACCCCACACAAGCATCTGAACTTCTCAAGGGCGTGAACCACTTCTTGGTGACTTTAGTCACTCCTCAAGCTCGAATAAAACCTCTAGATAGGCCTCTCTCGATGTATATCACACTTGATCCCCTGCATAAATGCTAATGCAATGCTATGATGATGTTATGCTAATGAAAAAACAAGAAGGAAAAGGTTGGGCAAATTTTGGGGTGCAACAGCTGCCCCTATTCAAACGACTTGGATCTGAATGAGTGAAAAGCGAACGACTTTCAATCAATCAAGGTAAAAGGTGGTTGAATACCGAAAGAACCCGGAAATTTGCCAACCGCAGAAATAAAATACAAACTCTGATTGGGATAGAATCTCCGGAGAAACCGAACATAATGAACATCTTGAACATCCTACCAAGGGAAAGAGAAACTTAATCAAGTAACTCTGCTTCAGGAAACACGTAACTGGCCATGGTCTGAACATCACATGGGCCAAAGAACAATCTTTCGAATCGTCAGAATCTGAATACTTAACGCACGATAGGGCCACATCAAAATCTGTCAGAATCTGGATACTCAACGCACTGACCGGAGCCTGGATGCTCGACGTAACTAGTGATTTCACTAGGGATTTACCGGAGCCTGGGTACTCGACGGACGAAGCAATACATCACAAACCGAACATTCACCGAAATCTGAGCATTCAACGGAGATAGAGTACTATCGCAACACTTACTAGGATTTGTATACCCAACTGCCTTTATCGGAGTCCGAACGCTCAACGGACAAACCAAAACGTTACAAATTGGAAATTTCACCGGAATCTGGATATTCAACACAGGAGCCGGGCCTTGAACGCTCAACATAACACATCGGAGTCTGAACACTGAACGCAAAAAACTGGAGTCTGACAACTCAATGAAAACACACCGGAGCCTGGAAACTCAACGAAAATACAAATCGGAGCCTGGATGCTCGACGAAAACACATCGGAGTCTGAACACTCAATGAAGTAGCAAACCGGAGTCTAAACACTCAACGAAAACACACCGGAGCCTGGATACTCAATAAAGCTACAAATCGGAGCCTGGATGCTCGACGAAAACACACTGGAGCCTGGATACTCAATGAAGTTACAAATCGGAGCCTGGATGCTCGACGAAAACACACCGGAGTCTGGATACTCAACGAAGCTACAAATCGGAGCCTGGATGCTCGACGAAAACACACCGAAGCCTGGATACTCAACGCACCAAACCGGAGTCTGAACACTCAACAAAAACACACCGGATTCTGAACACTCAACGAAGCAGCAACCGGAGCCTGGATACTCGATGGACGAATACGCACCGGAGCCTGGATACTCAACGAAGCTAACAAACCGGAGCCTGGATACTCGACGAAGCAACAAATCGGAGCCTGGATACTCGACGAAGATACAAACCAGAAAGAGAATACTACAAATACTTATCAAGATCACCTTAAAAAATCTTTACCGGAGTCCGGACACTCGACGAGAGAAAGAATCAATACAAACTGGAGATTACCGGAGCCTGGATACTCGACGGAATAGCCACGAACACTAATAGGGGTCTGGACCCTTGCTTGATTTTACCGGAGTCTGAACACTCGACGTACTGACCGGAGCCTGAATACTCAACATAAAAACTGATGTCTGAATACCACAACTCCATGCTGGGGAGAAAAACTCTGAACAACTTTGGAAGATATGATCACAACTCTACTAAGGGACATACCAACAAACCTGGAGTTACAAATTTTACTGGAGATGAACAAGTCTCTGCTGGTGATGAGCAATTCTTGCTGAGGGACGGAGTAAAGGTCATGCATGACCTCCCTGGAACACACGTTACACTGTTGGGGTCACGAACGACCTGTCGGAGAATATTCCACACATGCCTGGTGGAGAGAAATCTGATCTCGACTCGCTGGGGAACAAACCCATACTCGTACTCTGTGAGGATTAGGGGTACGCCTGACCAACTGTTGGGGGTAAAGATGCACCTTCCATCTGCTAGGGAAAGATCTTTGATTGTTGGAAAAATGAGCTTCATCTGAATCTCTCTGAGAATTTGCCCCAAGCGTAATGCCCCTGCCCCAGTCTGACTTTTGGGAAGGTCTACGCTGAGAAGAAAATATCTTGCCATGAGACGACCCCGAGATGGCTTGCCCTAGAATCTGGACCGTGAGAGGGTCCTTGGTTGAATAGTTCGGATAAGCTCTAGAGGTATGGAGAAGAACAAATTCTTTTCCTCATAGGGTGGCATGCCCCAGCCTTGTAATGGCTTTGCCTCTGATTGACTGATTCGTGGAGCGGTACCCCCGATTGCGAGAGATTTACCAAATCTCGACTTGGTTGCCCCAGATTAACTGATTCTTGGATGGCTGACCTTACTGGGGGTTATTTGATAATAGTTGGCCACAACTCAACGGAGTATTCAGGCGTTCTACATTCTATCCTGATCAAACTTTCCACTGTGGAAACTTTCCTGCGGTCGAGCGCTTACTCGCAAGTAAAACAAGTTGTTCTGCATAAAAGATATATTAAATGCAATGCATATGACATTTTTTTCTTCAAAACCCAATCCTGTTCACCGGAAAAATTTATGACATATAATGAACGAATCAATTATCAAAGTGTCAAAATTAATACAACGTTGTAAGAGGAATCCTTTTTGGAGTCAGTTTCGATGTGATCTTTACCGAAGTATGCTCTCGAACTAAACCTCTTTCAATTAGGACTTTTGAAGGTTGTAACGTGGTCGGGTTCACGGTTAACAAGGAAGGATATAAGGCTCAAAATTCATTTTAACCCGCCCATTCTCCTTGATGTTCTCCAATCCTATGTTCAGCTAATTCGACCTTAGCGTTCACCTTTCAAAGGTGGAATGATAGGAGTGATGGTTCAGGAAATCACATGCTTTCTGAAGTGACAGTCATTCCCTTTCCGTCTTCGTAGTGCCTGAAGTCACACGATTTCGTTCTTGCTTGAGGATTTTTCTCTTGTAATCCTTTTCGTTTTTTTTTTCGCTTTTTCCGTTCCTTAATTTTTGCCTGGACTAACTCTTTTGAGTTTCTGATTTTGAAGTCCAGCGGGATACCCTGGTTTTTGCCTAAGTCGCTTGTTCCCAAGATTCGACTTAGCGGGCTTTTTCTTTTGATTTTTTCTTTTTGAACAAATCATGTGACACCGGCTTGTCTGACTTGTTAAAAGAGATTGTGACTGTTTCACTCCTTATCGGCAAGGTTTAACCATTGTGGTCCTTTAGGCACGACCTATACAGGTGTGATTTATCCTTGAACGGACATTCCTTTTGCAATTCGGACGCTTGGTCAAATTAACTGACGCCTACCCTGCCCCAGGTTAAGATTGAGGGTTTTTCATTTTCAGAAAGAAACTCCTACTACAAGGCTCAACGGGGTTGACAAGGGATTATCTTCCTTATATCTCCGGTGTTTATGGATTTGAAACAATGCGTGTATATCGTCAACAGGTTTTTCTATCCAATAGCATACAATCGGAAGCTTACACGTCTTTCGATTTCGTCATCCTCCCCGGATTCCACTTAAACAAGCGTTTGAAATAAAAGATAGCAATAAAGTGAACACGAATGGATTAATTCAAAACATGCATATTTATTTCATTTTCAATATAAATTGAGAAACAACAAGTTTTTACAAGTGAGAATTGCACATAGACGGGAAAGAAACTACAAATGTAAAGCAATGACATGCAAAATGCAGATTGCCAGCTTCTGAGGACTGGGCTTCTTGTATCTTGACTTGTGGGCTACTCGACCGCTTCCGGCTTGTCCGTGGTTTGGCAGAGGATCCTGTACCACGTTGGGCGCTTCATGCGAGAAGTTTATGGCTTTACTGTCAATCAAATCTTGTAGCTTGTGCTTAAAAGCCTTACAACCGTCAATGTTGTGCCCAGGTGCCCCCGAGTGGAACTCGCAACGGGCATTTGCATCATAGCCAGGTGGTGGTTGGCCTGTCAGAGGGGCCAAGGTTCTCTTCTGAATTAACTGCAGTTGTAGTAACGTCTGAAGCATCTGGGAGTACGGCATTGGCGGCGTATCAAATACTCTATTTGCTCCCCTCGAATTCTGGTACTTCCTGTAGCCCTGTTGATTCTGCTGCCGTTGTGGTTGTTGTTGTGGTGGTATCGGAATGATAACACTTGCATCCTGATGATGATGACACTGATCTTGATATCTACCTCTGCCTCTACCCCGAGAGCTTGATACAGAATTAGCGTCGCCTTCACGCTTCTTATTTCTGAACACTTTCTTTCCTCCACCTGACGAAGGTACTTCTACGGCCTGAATTTTCCCAATCTTGATGCCGTTTTTTATACGCTCACCAGTGATGACAAGGTCAGAGAAACTCCTGGACATACAGTTGATGAGCTTTTCATTAGACATCCCAGATAACGTCGATACAAACAAGTCAATCAACTCTCTCTCTACCATTGGGGGTTGCACTCTGGCTGCAAGCTCACGCCACCTCTGGGCGTACTCTTTGAAAGATTCCCCGCTATTCTGGACGACATTCTGAAGCTGGACCCTGTTGGGAGCAAGGTCACTATTGTACTGGTAATGCTTCACGAATGCTTCAGCCAAACCCTTCCAACTGCGAACCTGAGAGGGTTCCAAACCCA
This sequence comes from Lathyrus sativus, assembly GCA_963859935.3. Lineage (NCBI taxonomy): Eukaryota > Viridiplantae > Streptophyta > Magnoliopsida > Fabales > Fabaceae > Lathyrus > Lathyrus sativus. Next base: position 158,436,814 of record OZ012741.1, read on the forward strand.
TATACCATTCGAGCGATGGCCCTGACAGGCTATCCTGGAAAATGTGCATGAGCATCTTCTCATCATTTGAATAGGCTGACATTTTTCTGTAGTATGAACGTATGTGCACCTTTGGGCAAGTGACACCTTTGTATTTATCGAAGGTAGGAACTTTGAACTTGTACGGCACTCGTAAATCAAGGATCAGCCCTAAATTGGCCATGTCGAGCCCCATGGAGTCCTGATTTGTTATATTCCTCATCTGTTCCTCCAACATTCTGAATCTACGATCAGCTTCAGCAGGCAACACAGCGCCTACATCCCTCATAGAGAACACGTCGTCCTGACGATCTTCATTCCATTGTTGGTCCCCATTGCCATACCCTGCGTAGGCACCCTCCGGACCATAGACGTTTCGATTGACGGTGTAACCATACCCAGCGTTACCAAGACCATGGTTAGCAGCACCAGGTCCAAACCCAGCATTATGAGTACCATTACCATAACCCAAGTTAACAGTATTACCAAGACCTGCGTTACCAGCATTACCCAAACCTGCATTACCAGCGGCATTACCTAGACCAGCGTGGCGGACGCCAACATCACTACCATTCCCGACCCCTACAGCAGTTGGGGTGCATCCGGTAGGCACAACAGTGGCGTTAGGAATTGCTGTATCGTTGCGGGGAGTATTAGCAGCAATACCTCCGTGAAGAACTCCATTAAGATCAACCCTAGTTACCAGGGGCTGGACCATTGTTCTCAGTTGCTCATGTCCTTGAGCCATACCTTGCATGACTTCCATGAGCTGAGTCATGCACTCCCTCATCTCTTGCATCTCAGTCTGAACGTGATCCATGGCTTTCTTGAGATTGTTTCTAGTAGGATACCAGTGAAGTCTCTGGTCAGCAATCCTGAAACAACTCTGAAAAGACAATAGAACATAAGAACGAGGCTTAAGAAAGTACCTGCAAACACAAAGAAAAATATGCAAAATGCTAACAATGTATATATGCATATGGAATATTTCCCTTGATTCTAGTTCCGAGTGAAACACATGAAAATGGAAACCCCTCAGACAGCAATAGTAAAAAACTCCTCATATACAGATGGAAGACCACATAGATAGTTACAAGTACAAGTATCTGAGCACGAATGACGGCAAGCGAGATAGCTGAATCAAAGGGAATATGCACCTGCAATGTTAATGCAATGTCATGTAATCAATGCAGATGAGAAATGCAAAAATGCAAGGATGCTATAGGGGATCAAGGTAGTTGTGTTGTGTTGTAGCAATAATAATCAGAAGCTGATTGTGCTGTAGCTTGAAAATAACCAGAGCTTCGCCTTTTCATAACACATATCACTGCATGACATAGATCACTGATACTGAAGACCTCTGATATCAAACCCAAAAGTTCACACTGTAGAGAAAACCGGGTGATCTGGAGCTATGGTTTCTTGCATAACCCAATCCCTCTCACAGGTATGGACCTATCCACTGATAAGGTATGGTATCCTATGCGTTCATCAGCGTCACAGACTTTCAAGAGCGATGATACGATACCCAGAAGGTGTGGCATCATCATCTCTTGAAGCGGCCTCACTTAGATGAATCACAAATGATCGGTCCCCAGAGTCGACAACCCTTCAAACCAACAACCCCTCAAGCCCAAAGGGCTAGAAAAGAAGTCAACCGGGAGAATCTCGTCTGAGCGTGGATTTCATGAGACACTAGTACCTGCAAAGCAAGCACGCGCCCACTACTTTCCACAACTAATGATAGGTACACTCAAGCCTGGGTCTGACTTATCACTCATCAGAATCAATCCCCTCCCACAACAGCATAATAAGGATATCATATAATGCTGAAAATAAACTGCGGGAAAATAAAATGCGGGAAAGTAAAGCTAAGATACAACAGGTATGTACAAAACCCACAAGATAAACAAACAAGCGCTAGGACTGACTCGCATAAGGGACGTTGGATCCCCAGCAGAGTCGCCAGCTGCTGGGGATGACCCAGACAGCTAGGAAGAAAAACCAAGGCGAGACTCGCATAGGGAACCATCACAGTCCCCAGCAGAGTCGCCAGCTGTCGCTACTGCGAAAATCGGCGCCGGCAGAACAGAAGAGTTGCCACCTGTTGCTACTGCGAAAATCGGCGCCGACTAAACAGAAGAGTCGCCACCGTGCGTTATTTATCCCAACAGAGGGAAAGGAAACGCTCGAAGTAAACCTACCGCAAAGACGGGAAAGGAATGGTCATCGCAACCAAATCCTGGATTCGGGAGTCGGTTACGCAAGGGGAAGGTATTAGCACCCCTCACGTCCGTCGTACTCGACGGGATCCACGCTTGCTGATTCTTCGAAAGGATGCAAAACAATCTATCTACGGCTGCTAAATATAAACGGAGGGAAACTGACTCGATAGAGCATCGCACTTTATGCCTACGTATTCTCAAGAGAGAAAGTCAGAGTCATCGTAGTTCGGGAAACTACAGGGAATTGGAACTACGGTCTGGTCTCAAATGCGCAAGGGCAAGAGAAAAGAATAACATCAGTCGTCAGCGGGAAAGTCTCGATCGCACAGCAGTGAGAGAAAACAGAGAGGATAGTTGTTAGTGTGCTCGCTAGGATATCGCATCCTATACCTACATATTCTCATTCGATATGAGAAATCAGAGCAGCTGTAGTTCAGCCACGTATGACACAAGTCTGTCTTGATTGTTTTTATCCTTCTGAAATAGGTTTTCTCCTGATTACGGGTCCAAGAGGACAAAAATGACGTTTTGATTGGTTTTCAGTCTTTTACGCAAGAACTGTCTTTTATTGATGTTTGAAATCTTATTGTATTTTTGATTGTTTCAAGATGAGAAGAGAACGACACTCTAAAACCTAAGGTTTGAAAGGGGAATCCAAACTAACCTAATGTTGTCATGCATGGGTTAAAACCTAATGTCTGTCGTATTTCCCTCTTTCACAGAGAGAAACAGAGATCCTAGGGGATAAACGGAAAAGAAACAGCATATATATAGTAAAGTAGTAAAATGCATGAGATGCAGCAATACAAGCGAGGCAAGGGAGTCCCACTCAACCTCGAACCTGAGAAAACAATAGGCAAAGTGAAACAGCTTCACTTCAAACCTAAGGGGAAATTAACAAACAATACAGCAAAGAAAATAAACCCCAACACCAGCTCTGATAGCACACCAGCTCCTACAGCAGCAGCTCTGAAAAACATCAAACTCTGACAGTTGATTAACTGTTTAGCAAGCAATGAACCCCAACAGTTGACAGCTTCAGACAACAGTGAAACCCTAATTCAACAGTTAAGCAGCTTTGACAGGCATGAACTTCTCCTTCACCTATATTCAATGCAATGAACTTTATCTTCAATGAACTTCTATCTTCAAGGCCAACACTCCAGAAGAGAATCACTTAACAGATTAAGTTGAAATGCTAAACAGCTTATTGACAACCAAAGGAAGCCTATAAGTGTTTAACATTATAAGAGAAAGGTTCCCTCAAAGTTCTACTTTCAGAATAAGCCACTTATCCCTCCAAAGGAGGGATGTGAATACCTTAGAAGGACTTTATGTCACAGGGAGGAATAGAAGCACAAGATGCTTTCTATGTTTGCAAGAAGAAATCATTCTCCCTATTTTCCCTATCTCCTAAGTCTTCAAAAACCATCTGCCAGAAAAGGAATCTTCATGCATCAAGCTCTATCCCTTGTCTTCAATCATCATTCAAGGTCTTCATAAGCCTCAACAAGCAAAACCCAAGCCCCAAGCCCAATTGAAATGCCCAAAACCCAACAAAGAAAGCAACATCCCAAGTGGGAAACACACCAATATCAACCAAATTGAAAAAATCAAGTAAAAATAGTAAAACTCACTATAAAATCCTAATTAAATTTCTAAGGGAGCTTAACTATGTACCCTATACCCCATATAAACCCCAAGATCTAAATCAATTTTAAAACCCCAAAACCATGCCCTAAACTGAACCTAATTGTTGTGAAGCCCTAATTCTGGTACCTCTCCTATCTACCTCTCAAATTAATCTAAGTTTTAGTCACAAAAATATGACAAAATTCCTAAGGGTACATGCTTCCCTAATCTAATCAACCTCACAAGAATCAAACAAAAATCATGCACCAATCTCTCATACTAAATTCAGAAAAATCAAGTACTAAACAAATGCAAAATAAAAGCAATAATATTGTAAAATATGCCAAAAATATGAAAATACATGAAATCAATATTTTTATTATTTCAAAATTTTCTAGAGGTCCTAAGGAAACTAGGTGAAAAAATCCCATCCTAAAATGATCATTTTTCAATTTATTGGGAATTATTTACTAAACTATATGCAAACATGAAATATAAAGGAAAATCAATTAAAAATGAAAAAATATGCGTGGAAAATAGCAATTCCTGCAGTTCAGAATAACAATTGGGCTCAGGGGGGTCCCAATATCACAACGCGCAAGGCCCATTACCCATTCATAAAATCAATGAAAAAAACAATAAAAAAGGAAAACTGGGGGGCGAATAGCAAGAGCTTTGCCTTGTTATTTCCACTGGGCCTCCACTTGGGGGTGTGAGTAGCAAACTGGCCTAGGCCCAAACACAATTCAGCAGAGAGGGGGGGGGTGTCATGAGGAAAACGAGTGGTATGATCAGCAAAACATCACAATGGGCCTGAGCCCGAATCCATTCTAATCTCAGCCTTAATACCAAAACCCTAATCCTATCTCCATTCCTCCACTGTTCACCGTCTTCTCCCCAAACGGCGCTCCACCCAAATCTCTCTCTTTGAGACTCTCTCAAACCTTCTCTCAACATCTCTCTCCGTTAAATCTTCTTAGATTCTTGCTCAAACAAAAACTTCCTTTGATCTTTCTCAACTCTCAGATAATTTTTCTAGCTCTCACAATCAGTCCAACCAAACAAAGAACATGAACAAACTTATAACAACATTATTGTCAATCGAGTGAAGATCTGGAAGCTGATGGAGATGAAGATGTTTGAATACGGAAGTTCTTGATGCATGCAGTTGCTTCGACGAAGTCACGAAAAATCTGGACAAAGAACCTAACCTGGTGATGAGCGATTGAAGATATGATGAAGATTTGAACAAATCTGGAAAATTGTGGATGAAGGTTCTTGAAGAAATTAAGAAGCTCATGAACTTCTGGGAAAAATCTGGAAACGTGATGAAGTTGATGAATCGGTGATCTTTGATAAGGATTCTGGAGTTAAAGGCTCTTGAATATTCTTGCTGATGAATTTTGGATGAAGAACAAGTGATGAACACTCCTGTTGACGAACGACGATCTTGATGATTTGTTAAATTTCTGGAAACAGTTTGATGAACATGTGATGATTCTGGAGATTTGTTGTTGATGATTTCTGGAAAAAAAATCAGATGAACATCGGTGTTGATGAACGATCACTTGGTGAAGATTTCTGAAAAATCGTTGGTGAATCCATTAAAGGTTGATGATTCTAATGATGAATTTGGATCGGAGAAGAGGAACAGATGAATTTTCTGGTGGATTTGGTAATTCTGGCGACGGTTGCGGTGGTCCGACGATGGTTAGGGTGGCCGAAGCAGTTAGAAGGTGGCCGGTGATGGTTGTTAGGGTGGTAGGAGGTCTTTGCATGCCGGTCAGGGAGTGGTGTCCGCCGGAGTTGCATGCATGAGAGGGAGTGTGGAGGTGGAGACACGTGTGGTTGAAGGTAGCTGCATGGAGGACACGTGTGTGTGGAAGGTGTGAGTGGAAGGTGTGAGTGGAGGGTTGTGTGTTGGCAGACTTCTGAGTAGTGGTGACAATGAGGTGACCAAACTGAAACAAAACGCGTGGCATTGTTATATAATGACAAGTGGCAATTTTGGACTTCTGACTTGGGCCTTTGACTGGATAATGGCCCACCATTAAGACTAAGACTCTGATTAATGCATGCTAATGAGTATTAAATGGCCAATTAATTGACTAATCTAATTAACCCTAATTAACACTAAACGAAAATTAATAATAAAAAACCCTAATTAATCCTAAAAAATAAAATTAACTCTAATTAACCTATTTAAAACAGAAAAAAGATTATTTAAATCTAAAAAAAAACAAACTATCTAAATCCTATATTAACTCTATAAAATCAATTACAAATCTATTAAAATCTAGAAAAAAAATGATAAACCTATTAAATTCTATATTAAATCTATTATCACTATTTATTTAAACTAACATCTCACATTATTATACTCTCCTTTTTTTAAACTATATCAAAAAACTATTAAAAAAATCTAAAAGGATTATTTAGAATCTATATTAAACGATTCTATTTAATGATAAAAAAACTAATACCTAATAGGCTAAAAATCTATTAAATCTATATAAAAAAAGAGAATATCTATTTAAACATCTAAAAATCTATTTACTTCTATTAAAAAATGTTAACCTATTTAATATCTAAAATCAAGTAAATCTATAAAAAAAAACTATTAAAATGCATTAAAAATCTAGAAAATAAAAGAGAAAATCCTAAAAATGCCAGGAAGCCGATTAAATCGATTAAAGAACAAATGCGCAACCATAGCGAAACCCGGGCACCGAGATGGCCTGAAAACACAGGGAACGAGCACCAATTCTCAAAATACACTTATTCAAACCGGCCTGAACTGCCTGAAACGCCAGGGGCTGCAATCCCGATAAAATCAATCTGACTGAGAAAATTGCAATGCATGCAGTATGCGAATGCGAATGCAAAATGCGTCGAAAATAAACCAGATACGGGAACCGTTTGGTCAAATTTTGGGGTGCAACAGCTGCCCCTATTCAAACGGCTTGGACCCGACTGGGTGAAGAGCGAACGGCCTTCAAACATTCGAGGTACGAGACGGTTGAATACCAAAGAAACCCTGAAATTTGCCAACCGCAGAAATAAACTGCACCAACTGCTCGGACAACACCGCCCGCTGACTGGATCTGGTTGTTACGGAAACAAACTGATCAATTAGCGACCGTGCTGGGGATTATTTTCATCAGCCTGAAAAGGATTCTATCATTGCGAGGATAGAACTTTGTCCACATTCTGTCAACACAGAGAAATCCTGACGACCTCGCTGGGGAAACAGTTCTGTCAAATATCTGAACACATTTTGTGTTGTCCTGAGACACATACTCTGTCTATCATGGGAAAACCATCTGCCTGAATACGAGAGATTCATCTGCCTGCTCCATACGGGAAAAGTCATCTGCCTGATTACAGGAAACTCCATCCGCCTGCTTCGTACGGGAAAAGTCATTTGCCTAATTACAGGAAAATCCATCCGCTTGCTTCGTACGGGAAAAGTCATCTGCCTGATTACAGGAAAATCCATCCGCCTGCTTCATACGGGAAAATTATCTGAATACCGTTTCTCTGCCTACCTCTGCAGTAGCCAAGTCCGTTGGTCCTGTAACACCCTTCTAAACCCCGCAAATAATATATGCATAATCAGAGTAAAAGTTAACATGCATCCATAAAAGGGCATCACACAAAACTTGCACCACATTAAAACAATCTGTCATGCTCATAAACACCTTTCCATTTAGTAGCGGATTCATTAATGAAAATCCTTTAAAAGAAACATTTACTTTCATCATATAAAATCAACATCTCTAGGCACTAAGGCCAACATCTCATTATCTCAATTACTCCAAATATGAAAACATAACTTAGGTTACATAATGTAATCCTAAAACATAAGCAATCGATCCCCGTGTTACACGACCAGAGCATGACTCGACCCATAAATAATTACTAAACCGCTACACACGTAGCAACCTCGAACTACAAGCAGAACTTCATAAAGGCCTCCAGCAACCTAATCTGCAATGCCTCATAGAGTATTATAAAACAGCAGAAGGGTGAGAAATATTATCATAATAATCAAAGCACAAAATCATGTATACATAGGTATCATATAATTAACTCCCTATTTCTCACCACAATTCAACTCATAGTCATTTACATCGTCACTTATATATATATAGAACATGAATATTCACCAAGCATTTTACATCATGCATACATCCACAATTCCACAATCTTAACATTCACACGTAAGCATCTCTTCATGCACGCTTCATAAGTATTCAACAAACATCTTATTCACATGCATATTTCATATATCAATGACATTATACAATGTGACTCAACAACTCAATGCAATGCGGTACCGACTTCCGTTATCATTTTTCGGTTTTTACATTAAACCGGGTCCACTCTTCTAGACCGATAACTCGTTATCATTTTTCGGTTTTTACATTAAACCGGGTCCACTCTTCTAGACCAATAACAACAAAGGCCCGTCCTCTAAGCCTTCAAACCCACTCTTCTAGGTTTGGGACAAGCCACTAGTTTCCACGAAACTAACAGACATTGCCTCTTGACTAAATGATGCATGTACAATCAGCCACAACAAATGCACTTAAGACCGACATCTTAATCTCATGCATTCAAATAATTCATCTCTTCAAGAATTACATTATGATTGCACACACAACATATTCACATAACATTCATCGATGTATTCATAATTCAACACTATCACCACATTATCACTCACAATGCACACATATCCACGATATGTTCTCATGCATTCTTCACAGTTATCAAACAATGCACACATATCCATGATATGTTCTCATGCATTATTCACATTTAATCACATACATACAATATGCATTTACAACATCTATCAAGCAATGCACACATATCCATGACATGTTCTCATGCATTCTATTCATACCACCATATACAAACAATATACATTCACAATTCAATATCATCACCGCATTATCAACAATGCACACATATCCACAATATGTTCTCATGCATTCTCAAGTAATTCATCATACAAGAATTACATCATGCTTACACGCATAACACATTTACCACGCAATGTACATATATTCACGATATATTCTCACGCATTTTTCATACATAATCGCATCCAATCAATACAAACATCATATTTATCAAACGATGCACGCATATCCATCAATATGCTCTCATGCATTCTTCATGTATCTTAACATACAACCGCATATAAACAATATACATCCACAATACATTTTTGTATTATGTTTATTATTCATCTCATGCCATTTCATACAAGGTATACATGTCACAGTACCAATAATACAATTATAAGTTATGCACACATATATCCACAATGTTCTCATGCATACTTATTACCTAATTGTACACTACATCAAACCTTCACAAACTCATCAAATAATACGCACATTACCATTATTAAATAATACACACATAATCATTATCATGTTCTCATGTATTTATAATCGATCTGATTAATACTCATACCACAAATCTAAGATTCACGCCCAAAGGCTACCCACAGCACATATCATCACCATGGATCACATACTTATTCATATCATAGAGGTATTAACCTATGTGAATCAACCAAACAATCACCACATGAACAACACAATAAAAAAAAGAATGATGTCTGATTCGCCTTCATTCGCCTGGCGAACCCTCGCAGCGAATACTCGCTGGACCTTCGCCCGACGAACTACCCAGCGAGCGAAGTCAGTAGCTACTGGCTTGGTTCGCCACCATTCACCAGCATGCTCGCCCGGCGAACATTCGCCAACAACCCTTCGCCTGGCGAACCTGCCAGCGAAGTCCACTGGGACTTAATCATATTTATTCGCCAGCATTCGCTGGGCTTCGCCCGGCGAAGCTTCGCCTTCACTCGCCTGGCGAGAGCCAACGAACCTGCGCAGAACAGAACCCCATTCTGTCTTCTCCCTTTATCCCACCATCAACCAACCACTTAATCATCAAAATCAGCTCAAACAACATACCCTCATGTTACCCGACTATTCTACGGCATTATTTCCAAGTTTCAACCGATTAAATCATCATTCTACCGATTAATCCAACTTTCCCTAAAATGGAAAGTGATGAAAAACATCCACAAACCCAAACCCAACATACATAATAGCATACAATGATTAAATAACAATGTTTCTCACCCTTACCTCGATTAATCGGAGCTTCGAAATTGGTTCTTGAAGATTCTCCAAGCTTTTTGCCTTTTTCCTCTTCATTTCTCCTCTTCTTCTTTCTTTCTCTTTTCTTTCTTTCTTTCTATCTTTCTCTTTCTCTCCAATCCCCTTTTTATATCCTTTTATTTCTTTTCTTTTTTTCCTTCCTCTCTATTATTTTCTTTCCATTCCATTTCTCTCTTCACAATTATCTCATTTTATCATTAATTGGAAAATATCTACTAAGCCCACCTTATTCCACCAAATAGAATAAATTAGTTAAATCCATTAACTCATATTAAATAAATCTCATAACTTATTTAAATCAGATAAACCACCTAAACCAATCCATTAGTACAATTAATCAGTTATCGAAAATTGGGTTGTTACAACCCTCCCCTACTTTAGGAATTTTCGTCCTCGAAAATGTTTTCTGATCCAAACAACTCTGGATACGACTCTCGCATTCCAATTCTTCCAAATCCAATTCTCCCATAACTACTTCCACCAAAGGAATCTCTATACTTCGAAGTTGTTTCTTATCAACAACTAGAACTAGCCACGCCTCCGAAGTCAAATTCTCTCTCACTTGTACACCATCCACCTGAATCAATGTACCTCTTCAACTTAGACATATGAACACCTCATGCAATCCTCTCAAGCGAGAGCGGTAAAACAGTCTAACATGCTATCCGCCTCACGCTTCCGCTGCGCTACTCTGATACAGATCAACAAAACACAGGGTGCTCACGAGACTTCAAGCTCGACCAACACCAATTACTACCATAACTCTCAAAACACGGCCTTACTTGGATTCTTTGATCGTTTCCATCGTCCCTTGCACGGTCTTTGATCCGAGTACAACACTCCCGTTGGACATGCAACAACACAAAGGAGTCATACCCTCTTACCTAACGAACTTCATACGATATTGTTTCCGATACGAAATGGCAACAGTTATTGTAGGCAACTCCATCAACGACAATTAACTACCCTTAGATCCATTTTGGTCCAACACACAAGCTCTCAACGAGTCCTCTTCATACTGGATAGTTTTCTTCGTTTGTCCATGCCATTCACGGACGCTAGTCAGAGTTCATCTTCAACATGGCACCCAACCGCTTTCGCAATCTTTCCCATAATCTTAACGAAAAACTTGAGTTCCCATCTAACAGAATGATTCATCTTCACTGGTAGGCAACGAGTTACTCTTGTTAATCCATTCTTAACTGTCCAAATCGGATCATACTTCCTCAAATTCATCAGAAAACCCGGCACAAAGCCCATGGGAATACTATCCCATCCCACTCGAAATACTCAACAGTTGTATCAGATCCAACCATCTCTAATGTCCATACTTCAATTCCCAGCAAGTCTAATCAACATATACAAACCCAATCAATTCCTTCTCCATCTATGGCTATCCAAAACTATTTCTCAAATTCGGTCGCATCTTCCTAGTACCTGCACGGATACTCCATCTTTCTCAATGTACTTCTCCCTGAGTACTCTTATCCAACTCACACTATTCAGAATACACACTTCATCACGACATCTCACAATACCATTTCCCTTAATCCGAAAATAAGCCCTCTAACTTTTATCCATTAAATTCAATTAATCTATCAACTCAACTCAGAATTCCGATTTCCTCGAACCTCATCAGAATACCAAAAGTCAATCTCAACATCCAAGGCTCAACTCCATAAGAAGTCTCTTCACAGGCCGAACTCATATCTGAATTTGCTTAATCAGTTCTAACTTCCTTACCATCTTCATTAGTGTATACCAAAATTCCCGATTCGATATCTTAGCTACCACTTGGTCTCATCCGAATGGTAATTTAACCAAAACCATACTCCTTCAGGAGTTCCAATTACTTCTCTGTCTCATATTTGACTCTCTCTCAAATAAAACAAATACCTTAAGGTCAGTAACCATCTCAAATCTCAACTAAACAATTGAGGCTTCCAAACTCCGGTACAAACACACAACAGCAACCCACTCCAAATTACTTGTCAGATAATCCCTCTCTGTACTTTATATTGCCTTCAAGCATAACCAAAACTCATTAATGTTGTACTTAACACATATCTTAATCATATCAACAAAGTATCTCAAAACACAACGACAATCCTGTCGGACTTGGCAAAACCAATACACGAACTGTTGACAGCTTTCTCAAAACTCTATGAACTTTCTTCACAGTAGTACATCACTGCCTCTTCCCCAATACTAATAACTCAAGTTCCCGACGCTCAACATGAACCCCTATACTCTCCGAACATATCCAAACACCATCGGTTACATAACCATTGACTCTCTCAATCAAGTGTGGAAAATCATTATATCAAACGGACACTCAGCTGTGAACTTATGGTGATAACACAAACCGCACTCTCCGCGCTTACCATAACATCCAAACATTTTTCGCCAATAAATACTTAATTCCATGTCACTACTTTCCCATCACATAGAGCGCTGTAATATCTTCCAACGCTTCTAATCTTGCGTCATTCTGAATTACGGTTTTCCGTTACGACAAAATCACGGAAACAACCCTTCCACACTTAAAGGTCATCCAATACCTCTCCAACTCTTGAAATGCTTAAGGGTCCAATTATACCAACCATGTATTCCACATCTCATTTCCTTTAGTAATCATTAGAAGTCATTATCCACCCTTATACTCAACTCCACAATCTGTTGCCGTAGCACACACACCAAACATAATTCTCAACACTACTCAATCAATTTAATTCTTCGACTGTCCAAACAGATATAATTAGTCGGCAAAACCGCCATCTTCCCACTTTCATTAGCACCCCGAATTCCCATCAAAATTAACCATCTCCTCACTGTCTCGTGCCGACTCATCAACACACTTCTTAAGCACCTGGCTTAGCTCCAAACAATTCTCTGCTCACGCCACCTAAGCTTGCAAGACACGTCCATCCCGTCCAACAGAACTCCAACTACTATCAACAAGAGATTAAGGGTGATCAGTTCCTCAATTTGTCAATAGGCAGCTGAAAATCATGATGGAGTATAGACTATCTTTACCAAACCACAAGAGTGTTAACCACCCACTGAGCTACAACTTCTACACCTGCAGCATCTTAGAGAAGCACAACTTCTCCCCCACTTAGATCATTCCCACTTCTCCAGACAAGGTTAAGCAACAACATGTATCGACAGTGTTTTCACACATATGTCGCATACAAGGGAACAAATAACATTAGACAACTTGGCCGGACGGACCGACCTGCTCTGATACCACTAATGTAACACCCTTCTAAACCCCGCAAATAATATATGCATAATCAGAGTAAAAGTTAACATGCATCCATAAAAGGGCATCACACAAAACTTGCACCACATTAAAACAATCTGTCATGCTCATAAACACCTTTCCATTTAGTAGCGGATTCATTAATGAAAATCCTTTAAAAGAAACATTTACTTTCATCATATAAAATCAACATCTCTAGGCACTAAGGCCAACATCTCATTATCTCAATTACTCCAAATATGAAAACATAACTTAGGTTACATAATGTAATCCTAAAACATAAGCAATCGATCCCCGTGTTACACGACCAGAGCATGACTCGACCCATAAATAATTACTAAACCGCTACACACGTAGCAACCTCGAACTACAAGCAGAACTTCATAAAGGCCTCCAGCAACCTAATCTGCAATGCCTCATAGAGCATTATAAAACAGCAGAAGGGTGAGAAATATTACCATAATAATCAAAGCATAAAATCATGTATACATAGGTATCATATAATTAACTCCCTATTTCTCACCACAATTCAACTCATAGTCATTTACATCGTCACTTATATATATATACAACATGAATATTTACCAAGCATTTTACATCATGCATACATCCACAATTCCACAATCTTAACATTCACACGTAAGCATCTCTTCATGCACGCTTCATAAATATTCAACAAACATCTCATTCACATGCATACTTCATATATCAATGACATTATACAATGTGACTCAACAACTCAATGCAACTCAATGCAATGCGGTACCAACTTCCGTTATCATTTTTCGGTTTTTACATTAAACCGGGTCCACTCTTCTAGACCGATAACTCGTTATCATTTTTCGGTTTTTACATTAAACCGGGTCCACTCTTCTAGACCGATAACAACAAAGGCCCGTCCTCTAAGCCTTCAAACCCACTCTGTCGCTACTGCGAAAATCGGCGTCGGCTGAACAGAAGAGTCGCCACCGTGCGTTATTTATCCCAACGGAGGGAAAGGAAACGCTCAGAGTAAACCTACCGCAAAGACGAGAAAGGAATGGTCATCGCAACCAAAACCTGAATTCGGGAGTCGGTTACGCAAGGGGAAGGTATTAGCACCCCTCACGTCCGTCGTACTCGACGGGATCCACGCTTGTTTTCTGGTACGGATTGTTATTCTATCTACTCTAAGGGTTAAGGGTTAAAAAGAAAATAAAAGTACTCGGCAAAGTATCGCACTTTATGCCTACGTATTCCCGTCTGGAACGAGAAATCAGAGTCAACGTAGTTCGCCTACCTACTGGAAAGGAGGGGAAGGTTGCTCGCTAGGATATCGCATCCTATGCCTACGTACTTCCACACTGCATGGAAGATCAGAGCAAACGTAGTTCGGGCCACGTACGACACAAGTCTGTCTTGATTGTTTTTATTCCTTCTGAAAAAGGGTTTTTCTGATTACAGGTCCGAGCGGACAAAAATGACGTTTTGATGCGTACACATTCTTTTACGGAAGAAGTGTCTTTTATTGTGTTTGAAATCTTATTGTGTTTTTCTGTTTGTTTTGAGGAAGAAGAGACAAAACTCTATCCTATGGTTGCGAAGGGAATTAGACTATCCTAATGTTATCATGCATGGGTTGAGACCTAATGTCTATCATGTTCCTCTCTTGCGCAGAGAGAAACAGAGATCCTAAGGGAATAGACGGAAACAGAAACAATAGCATATATACAATAAAGCAGTAAAATGCATGGATGCAACAATACAAGCGAGGCAAGGGAGTCCCACTCAACCTCGAACCTAGAAAACAATAGGCAAAAGTGAACAGAATTCACTTTCAACCCAACAGGTTAAACAGCAAACAATACAGTTGGGGAAAACCAATCAATACATCAAGAAATAAAACAGCAAAAATAAACAGCCACAGCAGCTCTGCATCAACTTCTGTCTTCAAGTCATCTCCAAACAACTATAAGCTTCAGGCAAGCATCAATCTCCATCTCCACAGCCTTCAAGCAAGGTCTCTGATTATCAGTCTTCAATCTACAATGGATTTTCTTCCAGTCTCAATCTCCACGATGAATATCAGTCAACAAGATGAAATGAATGTTAAACAGTAAATTGCCTACCAAGGGTGGCTCATTAAATGTCAACATTATACAGACAATTTTCCCTCAAAAGTTCTATCTTTCAAATACATTCATTAATCCTTCCAAAGGAAGGAGGTGGATATTTGAAAGAGACTTTGAATCATAGAGAAAGAATGGAGGTAGACAAGGCCTTCCATGTTTGTGAATCAAGTTCTCTACTCTAGAGCTCTGCCTAGCTCCTAAATCTTATAGCCTTCAACAGCTGCTAGCAAAGGACTCCTCATCAACTCTGGAAGTTGGTCTTCATTCTCTTTGATCTCCAATGGCCTTCATCATCACAATCTTCAGCTCTCCCAATCCCCAAGCAAACCCAATACCCCACACAGACAAATGAAATAACCCTAGAGAGGGCACACCATACAGTCAAACAAATATAAGCAGTATACTGATAGTAATAGTATAATAGGGGAAACCTAGTAATTTCTAAGGGATCTATTAACTATCCATAATCCCTATAGTCCCATACCCCAAAGATTCAATCTACAACTCCTAAGGGAAATGATTTAATTCTCCTATGTTATCTCCTAAACCCTAGTTTTGATCACACTAATCACACCTAAACAAATCACCTAAAAATTAATCCTAAAATCATGAATTAAATTTTATATACAAGATAAATGTCTAAGCTAATCAACCTAAAAAGAATGGATTAAAAATGTTAAAGCATCTAATCAAACCAAAATTAACAAATTCAGGCACTAAACTAAACATTATTTAATCCTATTTAAAAGAAAAATATGCTAAAAATATAAAAATAAAATGAAATGCCAATTTTTTTATGTGATAATTTTCTTAACAAAATTATGAACAATATGCAAAAACAACCAATCAAAAACAAGCATTTTCCAATTTTTTATGATTTTTTGAAGAAATTAAAAAAATGAAAGAAATAAAATGAGGAATTAATTGGATGAGGGTGCAGGAAGCAAGTAATTTCAGTTAAAACAACAAGATGGGCCCAGACTGGGGGGCGCACATAGCAAGCGCGTCTGGGCCCAATGACTCAGAAAAACTCAATCAAAAAATAAAAAAAGCTGGAACGGTGCAGTTAGCAAGAAATTTAGTTCAAATCACATTGGGCCTTGGTTGAGAGGGTACGAATAGCAAGGGAAATCTGAGCCCATTCTGAGGGTTTAATGAAACGGTGCGTAGCACCTTTGGAAGTTCCCTCCATTTTCAGCTTTAAGCCACGGCCGTTGGATTGAGATTTGAGTCCAAGTCAAAGGGGTAATCGCACGGTTCTCCGTCATCTTCAACCTTAGAAACCCTAGGGTTTCAGAAAATTTTCCTCCATGCACGCACCTTCCATCTCCTTGTTCTCTCTCCATTCACCATGAAATCGCACGATGCGAAGAGCAAAAATACCCTACTTCTTTCCCTCTACACAGCCATACCATTAGTTTTCTCCAACACCCAACCAAACTCCAAACCCGATAGGTGTAACATTCTGAATCCATCATTATCACCTGCTATCAACCATCTCAATTCTTTCTAATTCTTGCCCTAACATGCTCTACATCTCATGCTGATCACATTAAGCTACATATCCAAGATTATAGTGTAATGTTCTATGAGTTACAAACCCTAACAGTTTTGGTACACCTATGGCAAACCTCATGAAACTTCCTCAAACTTTGTGAAATCCATCATCTAACCTATCTTAACAGTTCTATGCTAACAATTCTCTATGATTCTAACTAAAACAAGCAAATAGAATGAGAAACCAACCTGGTGTAAATGGTGAAAACAGTTGTGGAATTCTCTTGATCCAATGCTTTCAATGCTCTGAACTTGATCCACACACTCAATTCTTTGTTCTGTATGCAAAAATTCTGGCTCAAACCTCTTGGATCTTGTAATTGAAACTTTCTTGCACCTTGGATGATGAAGTTGTATGGCACGAGTTCTCTTCAATTCAGCCAAGTTCTTGTGTGAATTGTGATCTATGAAAGATGTTGATGATGATCAAATCAAGAAATGTGGAAATTGGTAGAGATTTTATGGAGTTTGAGATGCTTTTGCAAATTGGAAGAATGATGTGAAACTTGGTATCATGCACAAAATGAATCACCAACCATGGCATGAAGCTATTCAATTCAATATATAGATGGAAATAGAAAGTCCTAGAACCTTGGAGAAACTTCCCATGCACACTTTCCTTGCATTTTGGATTATGTAACTTCCTTTGTAAGTAACCAAGCATAACTCTCAAATATTGAACCAAACTCAAAATTCCAATTTTGCCAATGTTCTTAAAACATTTTTCCCAATCAAAATGACCTATAATTTCACCCCATTTGGCCAAATCATGAAAAATCTCAATTTTAGGTCATTTTTTATTCATTAAATTCACCAATTTTGAAACCTTGAGCTATGAGCCTTTACAATCTTTCATGGTCACTTTTCTAGACTCAAAATGTCATTTGGAACAAGTTTTATGTTGTGAAGTTTTTCATTTGAAGCTTCCTTGTATGAGTTTTGGGCATAGGCTTGAAATGACCTGTAATTCTTAGATGACCAAAATACCCTTTGCTTGCCAAGACCATAAGTAGAGTTCCACAAATCATATGAAGGCATACCATACCATTCTAGAAATATAAGACAATGAGGAACAATTCTTATGTTGACCAGAAATTCATTTGAAATCTCCTTGACGGGTAAAAGTTGCTTGGAAGACAAGTAACTTTCACAGACAAAATTTCAGATACCTCAGATGACCTGTAACTTGCAAGGACCATAACTTGAGTTCTATAAATCTCCTTGATGTCTTCCACCACTCAAATTAAAGGTATTGAGATCCTATACAAGTTTCATGTTGACCAAGGATCCATTTGAAGCTTGCATTTTGACTTATCTTGCTTGGAAATTTGACCTAAACTAGGGGATTTTACACAGAAACCCTAATTTAGAAACTCCTCTTCTCCTTGATTTCTCTAGATTTCTTCTTGGCACATCACCCATATCCTTATTCTTCATGTCAAATGATGAACCCCGCATCTCTCCAATAGACCTTAATGCCTTTCAATCAAACAATTGACCTAGAGTTGACCCAGATGAAACCCTAGTTGACTGTCTTCAACTGCAACTCTTGTGATCATATCAATGACTTGTCTCACTTTCAAAATGACCCTCTAGGTCCTCCATGATGTCTATATAACCTCCATGCTCAATTCACAGCTCACAACTTCCTTGATGATCTTCAAATACACTCAAGATAGGAGAGAGATCCACTGCTTGATCCACAAACTTCTTAGCTTTCAATTTCTTTCTGATGACTTGGATGAGATTGAATTAGAACAATAACCTCTTGATAGGCTTATAGAGATGAGAATAGTACTTGGTCCCTTGTTGGATGATTTGCTATGCTATACTATGCAGATGATTATACTATGTACATGACTCTATATGCAAATGCTAATGCAATTGAAACATAAACCAAGTGAAATAGGTTGGCCAAATTTTAGGGTGCAACAACTGCCCCTATTCAAGCGACTTGGACCCGATTGGGTGAAGAGAGAACGGCCTTCAAACATTCGAGGTACGAGACGGTTGAATACTAAGAACCCGGAAATTTGCCAACCGCAGAAATAAACTGCACCACTGCTTGGGGAACGACATCCATCAACTGAATCTAGCTGTTCACAGCAACCAACTGATCCATTAGCGACGTGCTAGGGATTATTTTCATTAGCCTGAAAAAGATTCTATCATTGCAGGGATAGAACTTTGTCCACGTCAGGACGCCTGTTTCGTCAACACGAAGAAATCTTAACTAAAACTTGTCCACGTTAGGACTCCACCTGCCGTCAACCCGGAAAAATCTCGGCAACTTCGCTAGGGATAATTCGTCTGTATCTCATCAAAAATAAATCGTCCACGTTAGGAATAAACTCTTCCACGTTAGGAATAACACCGTCCACGTAGGACTAAGCTGCTTTCTAGATCTGTCCACGTCAGGACTAAACTTTCTAGGTTATGAATACACCGTCCACGTTAGGACTCACCCTTCCACGTTAGGAATAAACTTCTTTCCATCTTGTGAATAACATCTTTCCACGTAAGGAATACCATCTTTCCACGTAAGGAATCACATCTTTCCACGTAAGGAAACAACTTCTCTTCCCACGTAAGGAATAACTTCTTTCCACGTAAGGAATCACTTGTCCACGTAAGGACTACATCGTCCACGTTAGGACCCACCTTTCCACGTAAGGAATGCCATCTTTCCACGTAAGGAATACAATCTTTCCACGTAAGGAACACAATCTTTCCACGTAAGTAATACATCGCTCCACGTAAGGAATCCATCTCTTATCTTGATCTGTCCACGTCAGGACTGCATCTTCTTTCCATGTAAGGAATCAATCTTTCCACGTAAGGAATACAATCTTGATTTGTCCACGTCAGGACTCCCATTTCGTCTTGATTTGTCCACGTCAGGACTCACCTCTTGACTCGCTGAGGAAATAAAATTTTGTCCACGTCAGGACTCATGCACCTTCGACCCGCTGGGGAAATAAACTTGTCCACGTCAGGACTCCCGTCTCGACCTGCTGAAGGAATAAAACTTGTCCACGTCAGGACTCACGCTTCACTAACCCGAGGAGAGATAACCTTGTCCACGTCAGGACGCACATTTCACCATTACGAATAAAGATATCTGCTAGAAATAAATGGTCCACGTCAGGACACCAACACAAAGAGTAATCAATCTTGTCCACGTCAGGACTTCACATTCAACCGATACTGAGAAACCGAATCTGTCCACGTTAGGACTAACACACCTTATCGACCCGGGGAAACACATCTGTCCACGTTAGGACACCCACTTCTCTAGCACGAAGAAATCCCGTCAATATAGGAATAAATTGTCCACGTAAGGACCCATTTCTCCATTGGTCCCAAACCACAAACTTCTTAGCACTTACGTGACAGCGACTTTGGGGCGGACTCCATTGGGGATATTTGAAAACCAAACTACCGGACGCCTGTTCTGATAACCGGCGGCAGCCTCTGAAATTCTGATTCATGAAACCCTTTGATGACAAATAGCTCTGCTTGGGGACAAGGAGAGATTTTGCCTACTAACTCCGGCGGGGAAAACAAGAGAAATTTACACAAATAACCCTGCTCGGAGACAAAGAGAACTTCATCATGATAACTCTGTGGGGAATAGTGCCAAAGCTGACACTTCATTGAATGTCTCACGTCGAGACCCCGAATGTTTAGTAATTCGTTTGAGCAAGAGCTCCTTCCACCTGCCAGAGAGCAATACTTGAAACAGACGGTTAGCCAACCTGGTTTACGTTTCAAAATGCATATGTTTGACAATGACGCAATGCTCCATTCGACATGGAAATGCTACACGTTTTTATTTGGTGGATGCAAGTATGACACTATATGCCGATGCAAATGCAGACTCGAACTGCCGGGATACAGGAAACCGCTTCAGCAAAATAAATGCTGGAGACAATGCCGACTCCGCTGGGGGTAGCCAGGTGCTACAGAATTATTCCAGCAAAATGAATGCTGGAAAAGTGAAGTCGACTCAGCTGGGAAATTGGGAACTTAAACCAAGCACCTCATTGAAGTAACACCCTGCTGGGGAATATAACTCTACTGGGGAGATAACAGATGAGCTTGGTATGATTGAGCTTCTGTTGGAGAATGAACGGATACCACACGGTATTCTGACAAAATAAATGCCAGGACTCACAACCAACTCTGCCGGGGAGAGTCTTAATCTTCGATTTCCACTGAGAGGAAAGCACTTGCTGAAAAAGAAACTCCGCTAAGGACGAAACGATTCTCTTGGGGAAAATCAACCGACTCCGCTGGGGGAGCGTAAATGACCCTGCGGGGAAAGGTAAACTGTCTGAATACAGTTCACAAATATTAATCTTCTGCGGCTAAACCACTCTGCTTGAGATAAGGAATCCTCCTGGGGGACACCACACTGTCTGAATACAACTCACAATCTTGGAATCGCCAATTCTGCTGAGGATAGACGACTTTGTTGGAGAATGCCCTTTGGAATAAGCTACGACTAGCTGGGGAATTTGATCCTTCTTCAATAAGGGAAAATCGTCATCTTGGAAGCACAACCTGCGTGGGGATCGAGTCTTTCGTTACTGCAATCTTTTGATCGTCCATTTCATACGGCTATGAACCCTGCAACAACACAAACAAGACAAGACAAGTCTACGCAACCAAATCTATTCAGGTTAGCGTTAGTGACATTACTTTCAGTTAATTCAAAGTTTTAGCAATTATTGGCAAGGGCCAGTGATGTTATACACATGCTAGTTTCATTAAACCTAGGCGTTTATCATGCACAAAACAGTAAAGAACTAGCATCAAATACTGAATAACATCTTTTATTGATTGGGCCCCTGAATGGGCAGAGTTTTGTACACGGGATGTAACTCCTGAAAAGAGGAAGTTACACACAACAAATATACGAGTATGCACAAGAAGCATAAATATATGGACAAATTAAATTTGTACACATGTCGGCAACGGGATGCAGACGAACATCACGAACTGATCCTCCTATGACTCGCCCGACTCTAATGCTTTCCCGGTATTCACACTTCCGAAGAGATTGTATCCGATGACCGACCCCTCGAGTATATTCTCCCGTACCAAAGCTCAATGCAATATCAAATTCGGACCGCAGTCATTTGCTTTTCAAATCCCTAACTTTTGCGTGAACCGCCCTTTACGGGTTTTCAGTTCACCGGGATACCCTTTTTTGCCGAAGCCGCCCAGTGTAGGTTTTCAACTTCGCGGGTGTACATTTTTTCAATTTTATCCCTAACTTTTGCCCGAACCTTTCATTCTGTTTTTGGTTCACCAGGATGCCCCATTTTTGCCTGGACTCTCTTTTTTTTTTGTCCAGCGGGTCAATTTCAAGCAAAGTATTTTTTAACTGCGTCCGAATTCACAGGCGACGTAAAGTCTTCACCGTCTATGGTGGACAACAATAAAGCTCCTCCTGAAAAGACTTTTCTGACAACGTATGGCCCTTCTTAGTTAGGGGTCCACTTGCCCCTGTGATCTGCCTGCGGCGGGAGAATCCTTTTCAGCACAAGGTCGCCCGTCTGAAAGCTCTGCGGATGTATCTTCTTATCATATGCTTTCTTCATTCGGCTCTGGTACAAACGACCGTATGCTAAAGAAGCTAGCCTCTTCTCATCCATTAAACTCAGCTGGTTCAACCTATCCTTCACCCATTCTGCCTCATCTAGTTGGACGTCTCGTAGTACTCTCAAAGAAGGAATCTCAACTTCTAGTGGTAGCACTACTTCCATTCCGTATACCAACGAGAACGGGGTTGCCCCGGTTGATGTGCGTACCGTCGTACGATAACCGTGCAAAGCAAAAGGTAGCATCTCATGCCAATCCTTATAAGTCACCACCATCTTCTGAACGATCTTCTTTATATTCTTGTTGGCCGCTTCAACAGCGCCATTCATCTTGGGTCGGTAAGGGGAGGAGTTGTGATGTTCAATCTTGAAATTCTGACAGAGCTCCTTTATCATTTTGTTGTTCAAGTTTGAACCGTTGTCCGTGATTATCCGCTCGGGGATCCCATATCTGCAAATGATATCTCTCTTGATGAACCTGGCCACTACCTGCTTGGTTACATTCGCATAAGACGCCGCTTCTACCCACTTGGTGAAATAATCGATTGCTACTAGAATGAACCGGTGCCCATTAGAAGTTGTCGGCTCGATCTTTCCAATCATATCGATTCCCCACATTGAAAATGGCCATGGCGATGACATCACATTCAGAGGACTCGGAGGCACATGGATCTTATCAGCATAGATTTGGCATTTGTGGCACTTCCTCGCAAACTTGAAACAATCAGTTTCCATAGTCAGCCAAAAATAACCTGCCCGCAGCAGCTTCCTCGTCATAGCATGCCCACCAGCATGCGTACCAAATGTACCTTCATGTATTTCTTCCATGAGCAACTTTGCCTCTTTTTCATCTACGCAACACAGTAGCACCAAGTCGTGGTTTCTTCTGTATAAGACACCATCCGGATTCAAATAGAAATTACCCGCCAATCTCCTGAGAGTCTTCTGATCTTGACTGGATGCCCCAGTCGGATACTCTTTATTCTTCAGGAAATTAAGGATATCAAAATACCATGGTTTATCGTCAGATGTCTCGTCAATAGCAAATACGAAGGCAGGTCTGTCAAGTCGAGAGATAACAATGCTGGGAGCCTCGTTCCAGAAGTTGACTTTGTACATGGAAGACAAAGTGGCCAGGGCGTCAGCCATCTGATTTTCTGCTCGCGGTACATGATGCAATTCAACCTTGTCAAAGAAAGGCAACAATCTCCTTACATAGTTCATGTACGGTATCAAATTGGGCTGGCGTGTCTCCCATTCTCCTTTGATTTGATTCACCACCAGAGCTGAGTCTCCGTATACATCCAGATTTTTGATTCGCAAATCAATGGCTTCTTCAAGCCCCATTATACAAGCTTCGTACTCGGCTTCATTATTGGTAACCAGAAAGGTCAATCGAGAAGTGAACGGGATGTGCGACCCGTGTGGAGTAGTGATGATTGCCCCTATTCCGCTACCGTAGGCGTTTACAGCTCCGTCAAAGATCAACCTCCATTTGGAACCCACTTCTGGTCCTTCGTCTGGCAACGGCTCTTCGCAATCTTTCATCTTTAGGTACATGATATCCTCGTCAGGAAAATCAAACCTCATCGATTGGTAATCTTCAATAGGCTGCTCCGCCAAGTACTTAGACAGTACACTCCCCTTTATAGCCTTCTGCGAGACATACTGGATGTCATATTCAGTCAAGACCATCTGCCAACAGGCAATTCTTCCCGATAACACCCGCTTTTCGAATACATATTTGATAGGATCCATCTTTGAGATGAGCATGGTTGTATGATTCAGCATGTATTGCCTCAAACGTTTGGCGGCCCAGGCTAGCGCGCAACAAGTCTTCTCAAGCATTGAATATCGAGATTCACATTCAGTAAATTTCTTACTCAAGTAGTAGATCGCATGCTCTTTTCTGCCTGTCTCGTCGTGTTGACCGAGAACACAACCCATACTTCCCTCAAGAACTATCAAATACATAATCAAGGGTCTCCCTGCCACTGGGGGTATCAAAACAGGAGGCTCCTGCAAATACTGCTTTATTTTATCGAACGCCTTTTGACAATTTTCGTTCCACGCTACAGCTTGATCTTTCTTCAACAGCTTGAATAATGGTTCGCACGTAGCCGTTAGGTGAGATATGAACCGGGCGATGTAGTTCAACCTCCCTAAAAACCCGCGCACCTCTTTCTCTGTTTTAGGCGTCGGCATCTCTTGTATTGCTTTTATTTTTGCAGGATCAACCTCTATTCCTCTTTCGCTCACGATAAACCCCAGCAGTTTACCCGATCTCACCCCGAAGGTGCACTTGTTAGGGTTCAGTCTCAGCCTGAACTACCTAAGCCTTTTGAATAACTTCAGCAGATTCACCAAATGCTCTTCCTCCGTCTGGGATTTGGCAATCATATCGTCAACATAAACTTCGATCTCCTTATGCATCATATCATGAAAAAGAGTCGTCATTGCACGCTGATACGTTGCCCCAACATTCTTCAATCCGAAGGGCATCACTTTATAACAAAATGTCCCCCAAGGCGTAATGAAAGTAGTCTTCTCCATGTCCTCTGGCGCCATTTTAATCTGATTATACCTCGAGAAGCCATCCATGAAGGAGAATACGGAGTATTGAGCAGTGTTGTCGACTAGCACGTCGATATGAGGAAGCGGAAAATCATCTTTCAGGCTCGCTTTGTTTAAGTCACGGTAGTCTACGCACATTCTCACTTTACCGTCTTTCTTTGGCACTAGTACAATGTTAGCGACCCATGAGGGATATTTTGTCACAGCTAGGAAACCAGCATCCCACTGTTTTTGAACTTCTTCTTTGATCTTCACTGCCATATCTGGTCTAGTTCTGCGAAGCTTTTGCTTGACCGGCGGGCATTGTCCTTTTAACGGCAGACGGTGCACAACCATATCTGTATCGAGCCCAGGCATGTCTTCATACGACCAAGCGAACACATCACTATACTCTCTGAGCATTTCAACTAGTCTTCGCTTGACATCGCTCTGCAGCGCGGCTCCTATACGAATGTTCTTTTCAACCCCTTCCGACCCTAGGTTAATAATTTCGATGACCTCCTCGTGAGGCAGAATGACACGCTCTTCTCGCTTCACCAACCAAGACAGTTCTTCGGGAACGTCACCATCTTCAACAATCTCTTCTTCGGCCTGAAATACCGGGTGCTCAAAGTCGGGACGAGTCATAGGTGGTTCAAGGATGTCATCTGAAAATGTTATCCTGCAAAAGGAATGGTTAAATGCTTCAAAATGCGAATAAAGCGAATAACCACGTTGCCATTTTATTGAAAAATACAAAACAAGAAAAACAGAGATCGCAATATTTGCACATGAAAAAAACGCCTTTTATTTAATGATAAACACGCAATGTTCATAACAGCACAGCCTTAAGCAAATCATGATGTCTCGGGCAAGACACCAGATTGTTCAACAATTAATAAAACAAAGCATTACTGTTTAAGAGTCACAGGAACAATCTCCTGAATAGACCAGTTGCACAATCCCTGTCCTGGCACGCTCGGCTGAATCCAGGCGTCCATATCGCAGTCGCTGTCTCCTTCGTCAGACTCTGAAGCAGCGTTGATGGTCTCATGACATACTCCACCAGCAGTGATAGTTATTGGTCCTCTGAAACGGGGTGCCCCCACAACAGGTGTTGACGACGACGGTTGATATCCCAACCCAAACCGGTCCATCTTCACAGGAATATCCAGCACTTTGCCCCAGCCCTTTGTCTCACCTGTCTCTACCAGAGCTTGAGCTTCTTTATATGACGAGACGGCTATCTCCGACGTTTTGCTCGGCCCGGGACCTTTGTCCTTGATGCACAACCCTTCGAATGCCTGGCAGGGTGTCTCGTGAATCTCTCCGTCGACCTCCACATATTTAAATGATGACAGATGGCTGACCAGGATGTCTTCTTCTCCGCATACAGTGACCACGCTGTCCCCCACCATATATTTCAACTTTTGATGCAAGGTAGACGTGACTGCCCCTGCACCATGAATCCAGGGTCTTCCGAGAAGGCAGCTATATGCAGGCTGGATGTCCATGATATAAAATTCAGTCGCGAAAACCTTCGGCCCCACCTGTAGAGGCAATGTTATATACCCAAAAACTGTTCTTCGCATGCCATCGAATGCCCTGACCACCAAGTCACTGGGCGTGCACAGGATTCCTCTGACATCTAGCTTCATCATTGCTTTCTTGGGTAGCACATTTAAGGACGATCCGGTGTCTACCAGTACATGCGACATGACTGATCCTCTACACTCAACAGAGATGTGCAGCGCCATATTATGCTCTCTCCCCTTCGGGGTCAAATCGAAGTCTGTAAAGCCCAAGTTATGGCCTGCATTCACATGTGCCAACACTCCTTCCAGCTGATTCACGGAAACATCTTGGGGCACAAAGGAAGTATCCAGGACTTTCAACAAAGCATTTATGTGAGCTTCAGAACATAATAGCAACGACAGTATAGATATCTTTGACGGCGTCTGTTGCAGATGCTCAACAATTTTATAATCGGTTTTTCGAATCAAGCACATGAACTCTTCCACATCCTTCGATGTCGTTGCTTTGTCTCTTGCCTGCACTGGGACATTCTCAATCATCTTTCCTTTCCCCTTTGCCAGTCGCTCGGCCTCTACCTCAGGCGAGATGAAGATCCTCCCACTCCTTGTCATACCTCCGGTACCAACAACATTGTCCACAGCCTCAGCTGGCTGCTTATTAACATCAATCTTTATTCTGTCACAATACACTTCCAACCCATATGACCATGGGACTGCCTTTGTGCTCTCATACGGGATTGGTCCGGCCTTAGTGATGGTGATCGGTGGTCGCTGGGCCGGTGCCGTTATAGTGATCGTTTTCCTGGGAATCGTCACAGTAGCCACATCACTTTGCTTGTCTGCTAATGCCCCTGCAGGTTCTTCAACTGCTGCTCGGTCAAATTGCAATGTGCCGCCATCTATTAAGGCATGAATACCTTTCTTTAAGTCATCACAACCCCCAGCTAGGGTCCAACACTCTAAACAATACTCGTCGCACCCTGGATAGACACCCCCTTGCAATAATCGGCTCTTTATCTCGCTTAGCGGTGTCTTGAGGTCATCCACATTCATAATCAAATTCAAACCCTCCTCAGTTAGAATGGCGTTTGCCCCATGGTTGGGCATGGGCTTTTGCACTATGTTCGGACCTGCCGTTCCAAAATTGATAGCCTTACTATCCAATAGATCCTGCACAACATGCTTAAACGCATGCCAACCCTCTACATCGTGGACCGGGGCCCCAGAGTGGAATTCACAGTGCCTGCTTGCATCATAACCGTATGGAGGAGTGCCTGTTATTGGTGCCAGAGTTCTTTTCTCTACCAGGTTCAAACCCAACAGCGTCTGTAACAAATCTGCATAAGTTGAAGGTGGCTTCTCAAACACTCTCCTTGGTTTACCCCCCTGGAATCTGCGCTGGGCAGGCTGTGTCCCCTGTTGCGGCTGTTGTTGCTGTTGTTGTTGGATTGGTTGTTGCTGAAACGGAATAGTAACACTCGCCACCTGCTGCGGCTGATTATACTGGTTTCGACCTCTGCCCCGGCCTCGGCCTCGGCCCCCAAACACTGCGCTTGCATCGCCCTGCCGGCGCCCACCAAAAGCCTTTATGTTACTGCCAGATGCAGTAGATTCCTCAGCTTGGAATCTTCCCTGTTTAATGTTACTTTCAATCTTTTCTCCCATCAGAATTAAGTCTGAGAAACTGCCCAAAGATGTGTGAAACAACTTGTCATAAAACATGCCGGTGAATGTTCCAATGAACATGTCATTCATTTCCTTGTCCTCTAGAGGAGGATGGACCCTAGCAGCCATGTCGCGCCATCTTTGCACATACTCTTTAAAGCTCTCACCCTTCTTCTGAGACAACCCTTGCAATTGGACCCGGTTGGGTGCCAAGTCGCTGTTGTACTTATAGTGAGCTACAAATGCCTCTGCCAGCTGCTTCCATGTCTTTATATGAGTTGGCTCCAATCCCATATACCACTCAAGTGAGGGTCCAGATAAGCTGTCTTGAAAGAAATGCATTAGCATCCTCTCATCAGTTGAGTACGCAGACATCCTTCTGTAATATGACCGCACGTGCACTTTCGGGCAGGTGTCCCCTTTATACTTATCAAATGTGGGAGCTTTGAATTTGATTGGCACCCTCAAGCCAGGCACCAGACCCATTGTTGACATATCTAGTCCGACAGCACTTTGATTTACGACCCCCCTCATCTGCTCCTCTAGCATTCTGATCCTCTGGGAGTCATCCATCGGCCCTTCGAAACCTCCACCGGAGAAAGCGTCCTCTTGCTGATCTTCCTGCCAGTTACCATTCCCAGCTCCATACCCATCGTATCCATTGTTACGTCCAGCTCTAATCTGATTCATCACCGGGCCTCGCCCTCTGTTGCCATATCCCGGAGCAATTCCAGCAGGTCCAAAAGCCATTAACCCAGCGCCGTTTCCATTTCCGAATCCTCCGTAACCCTGATTAGTTATACCATAACCGTCCTGCCCGAAGCCTTGAGCATTGAAACCATATTTCCCAGTATTATCGAATCCCTGGTCATTGAAGCCAAATCCAGCATTACCGAAGCCATTGCCTCCCATATTATCACCCAGGTTGACATCACCAAGCCCAACGTTATGGACAGCAGTCTCGTTCCCAATTCCAACGTTACCGTTCCCAGCAGCAGTAGCGTTGTTGACATTGACAGCAGGTATATTGACTACAGGTGGAGCCACTGGTGTGGTAGTACCATCCCCATGAACAGTGTCGACTCGCACAGACTAATGATCCTCATTTCCATGCACGACATTCCTCGCCAACAGAGGCTGCACCATAGCTTGCAAATTCTCCTGACCTTTCGCAATAGTCTCCATTGTCTGCATAAAGAGTGCCAACTTCTCAAGCATATCTTGCATCTCGTTCTGCATTTGATCCATGATTCTTCGGCAGTTGGTGCGAGTGGAATATCGGTGCGGTCGCTAATCTGCAATCCTGAAAAGACCTGGTACAGAGCAGGCAATAAGATATCATCCAATAATCACCTGTAATGCAATATGAATATGAATGCAATGTAATGTGTATGTCTGTGCATTAGGGAAGATCATTCCCCGATTCTAGTGCGAAGGTGCCAGTGCGATGACAATGCTAGTAATATGAAGATCAGAGCTGAATCATAGAAAGCCTCATATATTGCAGAGAAATCCAATAAGCCAAGAATACAAAATCACTGAGTATAATAAGAAGGCATGACCTCAACCAACAATGCTGGTGATGGTCAGCACTATGCGAATAAAGCATACAAGTTAATACATGCATCAGTCAAGTACACTCATAAGCCCGGTACTCCTCTAGTAACTTCTTGGTCTCTGGATGGCTTGGTCGGGTAAGCATACCCTTGACAAGCTGGTTTCTTCTCTTGAGAACACGTCGCACGTCACCAGCGGTTTCCTCCCATGCCCCTTCTCCGAAGCGATCCTCTAGCTTCCGCTTCTGAGACACAGCTTCGTTCCTGCCTTCGACGGCCTTGTTCAATGCATTCTGGAGGTTGTACCTGGTCATCACCTCTTCTTCGTACTTCTTAATGCTAGCTTTCAACTGCTCTTCGAGGTTAGAAATTTGCTGCTTCAATTTATCTTCCCTCTTCTTATTGTTGGTTAGCGTAGCATTCCAAGTCTTGTTACAAGAAGAGATTTCTCGGTGAGCGGCGTCGAGTGCTTTCTTTTTGGATTCCAACATGTCATGGGAACTTCTGAACTCTTGCCCCAGACGTTCGCGCTTCTTTTTCTCCTCAGTCAACTCAGCCCCTAGTCTGTTCACTAGCTCGATCTGCTGTTGGAAAGCATGCACAGCCTTGTTTTTCTCACTGCGTATCTGAGCCAGCTCTTGCTCTAACCCTTCATTGATCTTCATCAAGGCTTTTTTTTCTTTCACAACTTGCTCGTAGGCCTCCCTAGTGACAGTAGTTGGCTCTTCTACTGGAATATGAACAGGGACTGGTGCAGCTGGAAATTGCATCCGCAACTGTCTTGCTCTCTCTTGGATCCAAACTTTGTAGGGTGCATAAGCCTGACAATCATTCTTCCCCAACAGTGGCTTCCCTCTTCTGTTAATACGCGTCCAGGCATGCTGAAGCTTCGCTAGTAACTCTCCCTTTAAATCACCGGTGAAGTACAGAGATTCCTGTACTTCTTCCTCCTTTGGTGGGTTCTTCAGCGCGTACCCAAACTGGCGAACAAACAGAGATGGGTTGTAGTTGATGCACCCTTTTCTTCCTATCAAAGGAACATTAGGATACCCAGAACAACCGAAAATAAGCTCAGCCCCCAACAAGTCTCGATCAAACCACTCAATGTCTTCGGAAGACAACCTCATCAAGCGCTCTGGCCAGCTAGCTGTAGTTGCACTATCCACAAAAGGTCCCTTCAAGGGAAGATGACTCTTAAACCACATGTTCAACAGCGGCGCACAACAGTAAACAGTCTTTCCCCTTCTATTTTCATTTTTGTAGTGCAATGAATGGTAGAAGTCTCCAATCAAAGTAGGCACCGGGTTGCCAGCAGCAAACAGATGGAAAGCGTCCAAGTCCACAAAGTTGGGTAGGTTAGGAAACAACACTATTCCGTAAATGCATATAGCTAAGATAGCATTGAAGACTATCCAGCACCCGTTCTTGGCGTACTCTTGAGCTTTGCCAACCAGAAAATCAAGGGAGAAACCTGGAACCCCAAGCCAAGAAGTCAATAATAGTTCAGCAACGTTCATGTGCAAGGCCTTAGCTAAGTCCTCCAACTTGGGCTCAGCAGCAGAGTGAATAAAGGGGACCTTGTTTTGTACAGGTAGCTCAGTAAACTCCACATACTCCTCAATGGTAGGCCCCAAAATGAAGTCAGCAAACGTGAAACATCTCAATGTCGGGTCATAGAATTGCATCAGCGTGTACAGCCCATTCATCTCAACAGCAGTGGGCTTGCAGACTAATCTCAACAATCTCCCATGACTCATCCTGAAACTTCTCCTAACCTCCTCATCAGCAAGAGACATCAGACCAAGCAAGGGAGTAATATCAGGTATAGGTAGCTTGTACGCAACTGTCTTCCTCAAACCAGCCATGATCAATACTCAGAAGTCCAGGCACTAGAACCAGGGAATATGCAAATGCACCTGCAGCACAGACACACGTTAATGGGATGCAATGATAATGGGTATGCAAACAGTGCAATGCAAGTAACATGCAACAGGGACCAAATGCCATAGCTGACAAGCCTGAACCATATCAACAAGTCTCAGATAGACCCTCCAGAATTCCTCAAACCCTGGTCTCAGATAGACCTACAACGAAGCTCCAACACTGGTCTCTGATAGACCCTCATATCATAACTCTGACTGGTCTCCGACAGACCTCATATCATCTCCAACTGGTCTCTGACAGGCCTCAGAACTCTCCAACTGGTCTCTGACAGACCTCATAACTCTCCATAAATACCCAGGATCTCAGATCAAGAAACAAACCGGTAGTCTGAAGGTCTAGTTACCTGCATAACCCCAAACCCTCTCACAGGTAGGTGTCCTAGTAACTGACAAAGGTATGACATCCTATGCGGTCGTCGGCGTCACAGACTTTCAGGGTTGATGATACGATACCCAGAAGGAGTGGCATCATCAAATCCTGAAGAGGCCTCACTTAGCCAACTTCCAAATGATCGGTTCCCGGAGTCGACAATTCAGCTGACCAACAACCCCTTCGACCCAAAGGGTAGAAAAAGAAGCCAACCAGAAGAACCTCATCCGAGTGTAGATTTCATGAGACACTAATGCAAGCAAAGCTGGCACGCGCCCACTACTTTCTACTCTAATTCTAGGTGCACTCAAGCCCAGGTCCGGCTTATCTCTCAATCATAGAACACCCGTCACAACCCCAAAACAGCAATAATAACAATAATATAATGCTGAAAGTAAATGACAGAAATATAAATCCATACAAAATCCTCGACGGGAAAACAAGCGCTAGGATTGACTCTCTTAAGGGACGTTGGATCCCAAATGCATAGGGAACTATCGCAGATCCCCAGCAGAGTCGCCAGCTGTCGCTACTGCGAAAACCGGCGCCGACTGAACAGAAGAGTCGCCACCGTGCGTTATTTATCCCAACGGAGGGAAAGGAAACGCTCAGAGTAAACCTACCGCAAAGACGGGAAAGGAATGGTCATCGCAACCAAAACCTGGATTTGGGAGTCGGTTACGCAAGGGGAAGGTATTAGCACCCCTCACGTCCGTCGTACTCGACGGGATCCACGCTTGTTTTCTGGTACGGATTGTTATTCTATCTACTCTAAGGGTTAAGGGTTAAAAAGAAAATAAAAGTACTCGGCAAAGTATCGCACTTTATGCCTACGTATTCCCGTCTGGAATGAGAAATCAGAGTCAACGTAGTTCGCCTACCTACTGGAAAGGAGGGGAAGGTTGCTCGCTAGGATATCACATCCTATGCCTACGTACTTCCACACTGCATGGAAGATCAGAGCAAACGTAGTTCGGGCCACGTACGACACAAGTCTGTCTTGATTGTTTTTATTCCTTCTGAAAAAGGGTTTTTCTGATTACAGGTCCGAGCGGACAAAAATGACGTTTTGATGAGTTCACATTCTTTTACGGAAGAAGTGTCTTTTATTGTGTTTGAAATCTTATTGTGTTTTTCTGTTTGTTTTGAGGAAGAAGAGACAGAACTCTATCCTATGGTTGCGAAGGGAATTAGACTATCCTAATGTTATCATGCATGGGTTGAGACCTAATGTCTATCATGTTCCTCTCTTGTGCAGAGAGAAACAGAGATCCTAAGGGAATAGACGGAAACAGAAACAATAGCATATATACAATAAAGCAGTAAAATGCATGGATGCAACAATACAAGCGAGGCAAGGGAGTCCCACTCAACCTCGAACCTAGAAAACAATAGGCAAAAGTGAACATAATTCACTTTCAACCCAACAGGTTAAACAACAAACAATACAGTCGGGGAAAACCAATCAATACATCAAGAAATAAAACAGCAAAAATAAACAGCCACAGCAGCTCTGCATCAACTTCTGTCTTCAAGTCATCTCCAAACAGCTATAAGCTTCAGGCAAGCATCAATCTCCATCTCCACAGCCTTCAAGCAAGGTCTCTGATTATCAGTCTTCAATCTACAATGGCTTTTCTTCCAGTCTCAATCTCCACGATGAATATCAGTCAACAAGATGAAATGAATGTTAAACAGTGAATTGCCTACCAAGGGTGGCTCATTAACTATCAACATTATACAGACAATTTTCCCTTAAAAGTTCTATCTTTCAAATACATTCACTAATCCTTCCAAAGGAAGGAGGTGGATATTTGAAAGAGACTTTGAATCATAGAGAAAGAATGGAGGCAGACAAGGCCTTCCATGTTTGTGAATCAAGTTCTCTACTCTAGAGCTCTGCCTAGCTCCTAAATCTTATAGCCTTCAACAGCTGCTAGCAAAGGACTCCTCATCAACTCTGGAAGTTGGTCTTCATTCTCTTTGATCTCCAATGGCCTTCATCATCACAATCTTCAGCTCTCCCAATCCCCAAGCAAACCCAATACCCCACACAGACAAATGAAATAACCCTAGAGAGGGCACACCATACAGTCAAACAAATATAAGTAGTATACTGATAGTAATAGTATAATAGGGGAAACCTAGTAATTTCTAAGGGATCTATTAACTAGCCATAATCCCTATAGTCCCATACCCCAAAGATTCAATCTACAACTCCTAAGGGAAATGATTTAATTCTCCTATGTTATCTCCTAAACCCTAGTTTTGATCACACTAATCACACCTAAACAAATCACCTAAAAATTAATCCTAAAATCATGAATTAAATTTTATATACAAGATAAATGTCTAAGCTAATCAACCTAAAAAGAATGGATTAAAAATGTTAAAGCATCTAATCAAACCAAAATTAACAAATTCAGGCACTAAACTAAACATTATTTAATCCTATTTAAAAGAAAAATATGCTAAAAATATAAAAATAAAATGAAATGCCAATTTATTTATGTGATAATTTTCTTAACAAAATTATGAACAATATGCAAAAACAACCAATCAAAAACAAGCATTTTCCAATTTTTTATGATTTTTTGAAAAAATTAAAAAAATGAAAGAAATAAAATGAGGAATTAATTGGATGAGGGTGCAGGAAGCAAGTAATTTCAGTTAAAACAACAAGATGGGCCCAGACTGGGGGGCGCACATAGCAAGCGCGTCTGGGCCCAATGACTCAGAAAAACTCAATCAAAAAATAAAAAAAGCTGGAACGGTGCAGTTAGCAAGAAATTTAGTTCAAATCACATTGGGCCTTGGTTGAGAGTGTAACACCCCCTTTCTATACCCCCAAATAAACAAATAAATCACTTAATCACTTATTGAAATGTTGTCAGAGTAAATTTAAAACATGGTAAAAAAAAAGGGCATATCACACATACATGAAAATAAAACATGCAACACCTGCTCAAATAAAGATATGTAACAATGGGGTAGCTACAACATAGGAACTTCGTCCTTACGCCCATGTCTCAATATTTAAAATTAAAGCGGAAGATTAAAACATTTGAATCACTTAAAACATGTTATCATATAAATACATAATTCAGTTTGGTTCACCATATCATTCATGTTTTTCAAAACATTATCAGCTGATACATTTACAAATGTATCACAAAATGATGCTATACAATCCTAACTACCCAGTGCTACATATCAGAGCTGACCGACAAAAGAATGAAGTTATACTTCACAAAAAGACCTCCAGCAATCTTAATCTGCAATGCCTCATAGAGCATTATAAAACAGCAGAAGGGTGAGAAATATTATCATAATAACAATGCATATAATCATGTATATATAAATATAGACATAAAAGTATACATATTTCGCATTCTCACCACATTCATCATAATTTACTCATATACATCGTCATATATACACATATATATATATAATCCAAGCATAACGTCATGTACACTTTCACAATTTCAATCAAATCCACATAAACATACACATTATGTTTAATTCACTACAAATCATATAAACATATACAATCATGTTTATTCATCAATTCACAATTTCACATCCGCAACTCTCAAATCAACAATTCATGCTCATAAGCATACATTCATACAATAATCACATTTTCACAACTCTCAATTACGCAAGTAATGCACATACGCATATTACACAATTCTCACCATACTTCATCATAACTCATCATACACTTCACATAGAATATATATATATATATATATATATATATATATATATATATATATATATATATATATATATATATATATATATATATATATATATATATATATATATATATATATATATATATATATATATATATATATATATATATATATATATATATATATATATATATATATATATATATATATATATATATATAGGCAAATATGGACAATCATTAACATATCCATAATTCTCAATTACACAATTCATGTACATACACCTATGCATAACTTCATATAACAATCATATATTCATTCCATGAGACTCAATGCAATTCAATGCAACTCATGCCATGTGGTACCAACACTTGTTATCATTTTTCGGTTTTTACATTTAAACCGGGTCCGTTCCCTAGACCGATAACAACAAAAGCCCATTCCCTAAGCTTTCAAACCCCGCTCTAGGTTTGGGACAAGTCACTAGCCTCCACGAAACTAGCAAACATTGCCTCTTGACTAAATGATGCGTATGCAATCAACAACCAAATGCACTTAAGACCGTTCTCGCATCTTAATCCCATGCATTCTCAAATAATTCATCACATAAGAATTATATCACATGATTGCACACACAACATATTCACACCATTAAAGTATTCATACTTTAAATTATCATCATCATATTTATCAAACAATGCACACATATCTACAATATGTTCTCATGCATTATTCACACACAATCACAAGCAATGCACACATATTCACAATATGTTCTCATGCATTCTTCACATACAAACACAAGCGATGCACACATATCTACAAATACGTTCTCATACATTCACAATATCACATACAACCAATATGCATTTACACTTCAATATCATTACCACATTTATCAAGCAATGCACACATATTCACAATATGTTCTCATGCATTCTTCACATACAAACAATATGCATATATTTGTCAAAAGACTATATTTCATAATCGATTTCACCACCTAGGATTCACGCCATACGGCTACCCACAGCATATCATATCACAACATGCACAAGCTATACGTTATATAACAAAAGTATTTTGCACAATAACACATCAATCACACACATTCGCGACGATAAAAATCAACACAACAATATGTTTTCAATTTTCTGCTATAATTGAACCAGGTACAGACCCCCAAAGCCATTTTTTCTAGAAAGAGCATCTCGCTAACTTACCAACGCTTCGAACGGGGGTCAAAATCGACTTACGTATCAAGAGTTATGAATTTTCGAAGTTTTCCGAAAAACCAGAATTTTGCCTAAACGCGGCTACGGGATTTTGCATTTTCGCCCGAAAATCCGACCGATTCAATTCTTTTTTTGGAAACAAACACATACTCATACTCACCTAACATATATCAGTAAATTAGAACCATTAAACACGATTTTTATGACGTCCGATTTCCACTCAAATCTCAAACCCTCAATTATCCAAAAATGTCAAAACTCACAAACTCAACCAAATTCAATCAAACGAAATCCAATAATCACGGCTAAACATTACCCGACTAAACTACGCAATTTATTTTGAATTCTAACCGTTCAAAACTCGATTCTACCGATTAAACCATTTATGCCCTAGAATGGAAAATGGAGAAAAACACCCAAACAAACTCAAACAATCCATACATAATCACATACATTGATAAGATAATGATATTTCACACCCTTACCTTGATTAATCGGAAGCTAGAAGTTGTTCTTGAGCTTTCCAAGCTTTTTCCCCTTTTTCTCCTCTTTTCTCCTCTTCCTCTTTCTTTCTCTTCTTTTTCTCTTATGTTTCTATTCTTTTCTTTTCTCTCCAATTTCCCTTATATATCCTTATCTTTCCTTTCCCTCTACTTTCCTTTTATATCTTTCTATTTTCTTTCCATCATAATTCTTCTCAAAATGTCTACCAATTCATTTTCTCATAAAATATCTCATCTCATCATTAATTAGAGAATATCTAGTAAATCCATATTATTCTACCAAATTGAATAAACCAGTTAAATCCAATAACTCATATAATTGAAATAAATCCAATTAATTCATTTAAATCAAATAAATCACATAAACCAATTAATTAGTACAATTAATCAATTATTGAAAATTGGGCTGTTACAACCCTCCCCCACTTTAGAAATTTTCGTCCTCGAAAATGTTACCTGATTTAAATAACTCTGGATACGACTCTCGCATCCTAATCTCCCAAATTACCTCCACCAAAGGAATCCCTTTACCTCGAAGTTGCTTCTCGTTCATCAACCTGAACTACCAATGCCTCAACAGTCAAATCATCTCTCACTTGTATACTATCCATCTGAATCAATGTACCTCCTCAGCTTAAACACATGAACACATCATGCAATTCCCACAAGCGACAGTGGTAAAACAGTCTAACATGCTATTTTTCCTACGCTTCCACTGTGCCACTTTGATACAGATCAACAAAACACAGTGGGTGCTTCTGAGACCTCAAGCTCGACCAACACCAGTTACTATTGTAACTCTCAAAACACGTCTTTTCTTGGATCCTTTTGATCTTTTCAATCGTCTCTTGCACAATCTCAGGTCTGAGTACAACACTCTCGCCGGAAACACATCAACATAAAGGAGTCCTACACCTCCTACCATACAAAGCCTCATACGATGTCATTCTGATACTTAGAATGAAAGCGGTTATTTTAGGTAATTCAATCAACAACAATAAACTATCCCCTGATCCATCTTGATCCAACACTCAAGCTCTCAACAAATCTTCTACACACTGAATAATCCTCTTTGTCTGTCCATTCCGTCCATGGACGCTAGTCAGAGTTCAACTTCAACATGGCACTCAAACGTGCCTGCAAACCTTTCTAAAATCTCAATGAAAAACTCAGATTCCCATCTAACAGAATGATTCATCCTCACTGGTAAGTAACAAATTACTCTTGTTAATCCATTCTTAACTGTCCCAATCGAATCATACTCCTTCAAATTTTTCAGAGAACCCAACACAAAATTCATGGGAATACTATCCCATCCCACTCAGAAATATTCAATAGTTGTATCAGACCCAACAGTCTCTGATGTTCACACTTCGACTCTTAACAAGTTTAATCAGTATATACAACCCCAATCACTTCTCTCTATCTATGGTCATCAAAACAATTTCTTTAAATTCGGTCACATCCTCATAGCATCTGGATGGATACTCAATCTATCTCAATGTCCTTCTTCCAGAGTACTCTTATCCAACTCACACTATTGGAACACACCCTCTATCACGACATTTCATGGCACCATTTCCATAAATCCGAAAATCAGCTCTTCGACTTTAATTCCTTAAATTCAATCAATCTATTAACTCAAATTAGAATTCCGACCTCCTTGAATCTCATCGAGATTACCAATAGTCAGTTTCAATATACAAAGCTCAATCCCATAAGAAGTCTCTTCACAGATCAAACTCATATCCCGGATTTGCTTAATCAGTTCTAACTTCCTTACCATCATCATCGGTACATACATAAATTTTCCAGTTCAATACTTCAGCTACCACGTTGTCTCGCCCGAATGGTAATTCAACCAAAACCATATTCCTTCAGAAATCCCAATTATTTCCCCTGCATCATATTCAACTTCTCAAATCAAACAAATATCTTAAGCCCTTAAGATATCCAACCATCTTAAATCTCAACTAAACAATTGAGGCTTCCAAACTCTAGCACAACACACAACAGCAACCAACTCTAAATTGCTTGTCACATAATTCCCTTTATGTACTTTAAGCTGCCTTAACGCATAACTAAACTCGCTGATGTTACACTTAACATACCTCCCAATCATATCGACAAAGCATCACAAACACAACAAATAGTTTTGTCGGATTCGGCGAAATCAATACACGAGATGTTGACAGCTTTCCCAAAAACTCTTTGAACTTTCTTCATAGTGACATACCACTACTTCTTCTCCAATACTGATAACTCAAGTTCCCGATGCTCAACATGATCCTGTATACTCTTCGAGTATATCCAAATATCATTGGTTACGCCACCATTGACTTACCCAATTAAGTATGGAAAATCCCATGCCAAACGGACACTCAATTTGTGAGTCATGGCGGAAATACAAATCGCACTTACTACAACAACCAAACATATTCCATCAATAAATACTTAATTCCATGTCACTACTTCACCATCACATAAAGCATTATAATAATTTCCCGCGCTTCTAATCTTGCGTCATTCCGAGTTACGGTCTTCCCGTTACGACAAAAATACGAAAACAACATTTCCACACTTAGAAGGCCATTCAACACATCTTCAACTCTTGAAATGTTTAAAGGTCTAATTATACCAATATAGTATCCCACACCTTACTTCCTTTAATAATCACCAAAAGTCACTATCCACCCTTTATATACTTGACTTCACAATCTGTTGTCACAACACACACACACACACACCAGACACAAGCCTCAAAACTACTCAATCAGTTTAATTCCTTGACTATCCAAATAGACATACAATATAGAGCTCTTATTATCGGACTAGTTCCCGTAACTAAGTCAATCACAACTCCACTTCACGTCCTGGCTGTATATCACTATCTTGTCAAAATAACTTCCAGACAACCACAATTAATCGGCAAACCGCCAACTTCCCACTTTTGTTAACACTCAAAATTTCCATCAAAATGAAACATCTCATCACTGTCCTGCACCGACTCATCAAAACAATTCTTCAGCACTTGGCTTAACTCCAAACAATTCATTGCTCACGCCATCTAAGCTTGCAAGACACGTATATCCCATCCAACACAATCCCAACTACTATCAACAAGAGATTAAAGGTGATCAGTTCCTCAATTTATCGATAGATAGCCGAAAATCATGATGGGGTATAAACCATCTTTACCAAACTATAAGAGCGTTTAACCACACACTGAGCTACAACTCCACACTTGCAGCATCCTGGAGAAGCACAAGTTTCTCCCCCACTTAGATCATTCCCACTTCTGT
The DNA here is from genome assembly GCA_963859935.3 of Lathyrus sativus. Lineage (NCBI taxonomy): Eukaryota > Viridiplantae > Streptophyta > Magnoliopsida > Fabales > Fabaceae > Lathyrus > Lathyrus sativus. The sequence continues at coordinate 158,477,806 of OZ012741.1, forward strand.
AGACAAAGGTTAGACAACAAACATGTATCGACAGTGTTTTCACACACATGTCGCATACAAGGGAACAACCAACATTATACAACTTTCCCGGACGGACCGACCTGCTCTGATACCACTAATGTAACACCCCCTTTCTATACCCCCAAATAAACAAATAAATCACTTAATCACTTATTGAAATGTTGTCAGAGTAAATTTAAAACATGGTAAAAAAAAGGGCATATCACACATACATGAAAATAAAACATGCAACACCTGCTCAAATAAAGATATGTAACAATGGGGTAGCTACAACATAGGAACTTCGTCCTTACGCCCATGTCTCAATATTTAAAATTAAAGCGGAAGATTAAAACATTTGAATCACTTAAAACATGTTATCATATAAATACATAATTCAGTTTGGTTCACCATATCATTCATGTTTTTCAAAACATTATCAGCTGATACATTTACAAATGTATCACAAAATGATGCTATACAATCCTAACTACCCAGTGCTACATATCAGAGCTGACCGACAAAAGAATGAAGTTATACTTCACAAAAAGACCTCCAGCAATCTTAATCTGCAATGCCTCATAGAGCATTATAAAACAGCAGAAGGGTGAGAAATATTATCATAATAACAATGCATATAATCATGTATATATAAATATAGACATAAAAGTATACATATTTCGCATTCTCACCACATTCATCATAATTTACTCATATACATCGTCATATATACACATATATATATATAATCCATGCATAACGTCATGTACACTTTCACAATTTCAATCAAATCCACATAAACATACACATTATGTTTAATTCACTACAAATCATATAAACATATACAATCATGTTTATTCATCAATTCACAATTTCACATCCGCAACTCTCAAATCAACAATTCATGCTCATAAGCATACTTTCATACAATAATCACATTTTCACAACTCTCAATTACGCAAGTAATGCACATACGCATATTACACAATTCTCACCATACTTCATCATAACTCATCATACACTTCACATAGAATATATATATATATATATATATATATATATATATATATATATATATATATATATATATATATATATATATATATATATATATATATATATATATATATATATATATATATATATATATATATATATATATATATATATATATATATATATATATATATATATATATATATATATATATATATATATATATATATATAGGCAAATATGGACAATCATTAACATATCCATAATTCTCAATCACACAATTCATGTACATACACCTATGCATAACTTCATATAACAATCATATATTCATTCCATGAGACTCAATGCAATTCAATGCAACTCATGCCATGTGGTACCAACACTTGTTATCATTTTTCGGTTTTTACATTTAAACCGGGTCCGTTCCCTAGACCGATAACAACAAAAGCCCATTCCCTAAGCTTTCAAACCCCGCTCTAGGTTTGGGACAAGTCACTAGCCTCCACGAAACTAGCAAACATTGCCTCTTGACTAAATGATGCGTATGCAATCAACAACCAAATGCACTTAAGACCGTTCTCGCATCTTAATCCCATGCATTCTCAAATAATTCATCACATAAGAATTATATCACATGATTGCACACACAACATATTCACACCATTAAAGTATTCATACTTTAAATTATAATCATCATATTTATCAAACAATGCACACATATCTACAATATGTTCTCATGCATTATTCACACACAATCACAAGCAATGCACACATATTCACAATATGTTCTCATGCATTCTTCACATACAAACACAAGCGATGCACACATATCTACAAATACGTTCTCATACATTCACAATATCACATACAACCAATATGCATTTACACTTCAATATCATTACCACATTTATCAAGCAATGCACACATATTCACAATATGTTCTCATGCATTCTTCACATACAAACAATATGCATATATTTGTCAAAAGACTATATTTCATAATCGATTTCACCACCTAGGATTCACGCCATACGGCTACCCACAGCATATCATATCACAACATGCACAAGCTATACGTTATATAACAAAAGTATTTTGCACAATAACACATCAATCACACACATTCGCGACGATAAAAATCAACACAACAATATGTTTTCAATTTTCTGCTATAATTGAACCAGGTACAGACCCCCAAAGCCATTTTTTCTAGAAAGAGCATCTCGCTAACTTACCAACGCTTCGAACGGGGGTCAAAATCGACTTACGGTTCAAGAGTTATGAATTTTCGAAGTTTTCCGAAAAACCAGAATTTTGCCTAAACGCGGCTACGGGATTTTGCATTTTCGCCCGAAAATCCGACCGATTCAATTCTTTTTTTGGAAACAAACACATACTCATACTCACCTAACATATATCAGTAAATTAGAACCATTAAACACGATTTTTATGACGTCCGATTTCCACTCAAATCTCAAACCCTCAATTATCCAAAAATGTCAAAACTCACAAACTCAACCAAATTCAATCAAACGAAATCCAATAATCACGGCTAAACATTACCCGACTAAACTACGCAATTTATTTTGAATTCTAACCGTTCAAAACTCGATTCTACCGATTAAACCATTTATGCCCTAGAATGGAAAATGGAGAAAAACACCCAAACAAACTCAAACAATCCATACATAATCACATACATTGATAAGATAATGATATTTCACACCCTTACCTTGATTAATCGGAAGCTAGAAGTTGTTCTTGAGCTTTCCAAGCTTTTTCCCCTTTTTCTCCTCTTTTCTCCTCTTCCTCTTTCTTTCTCTTCTTTTTCTCTTATGTTTCTATTCTTTTCTTTTCTCTCCAATTTCCCTTATATATCCTTATCTTTCCTTTCCCTCTACTTTCCTTTTATATCTTTCTATTTTCTTTCCATCATAATTCTTCTCAAAATGTCTACCAATTCATTTTCTCATAAAATATCTCATCTCATCATTAATTAGAGAATATCTAGTAAATCCATATTATTCTACCAAATTGAATAAACCAGTTAAATCCATTAACTCATATAATTGAAATAAATCCAATTAATTCATTTAAATCAAATAAATCACATAAACCAATTAATTAGTACAATTAATCAATTATTGAAAATTGGGCTGTTACAGAGAGGGTACGAATAGCAAGGGAAATCTGAGCCCATTCTGAGGGTTTAATAAAACGGTGCGTAGCACCTTTGGAAGTTCCCTCCGTTTTCAGCTTTAAGCCACGGCCGTTGGATTGAGATTTGAGTCCAAGTCAAAGGGGTAATCGCACGGTTCTCCGTCATCTTCAACCTTAGAAACCCTAGGGTTTCAGAAAATTTTCCTCCATGCACGCACCTTCCATCTCCTTGTTCTCTCTCCATTCACCATGAAATCGCACGATGCAAAGAGCAAAAATACCCTACTTCTTTCCCTCTACACAGCCATACCATTAGTTTTCTCCAACACCCAACCAAACTCCAAACCCGATAGGTGTAACATTCTGAATCCATCATTATCACCTGCTATCAACCATCTCAATTCTTTCTAATTCTTGCCCTAACATGCTCTACATATCATGCTGATCACATTAAGCTACATATCCAAGATTATAGTGCAATGTTCTATGAGTTACAAACCCTAACAGTTTTGGTACACCTATGGCAAACCTCATGAAACTTCCTTAAACTTTGTGAAATCCATCATCTAACCTATCTTAACAGTTCTATGCTAACAATTCTCTATGATTCTAACTAAAACAAGCAAATCGAATGAGAAACCAACCTGGTGTAAATGGTGAAAACAGTTGTGGAATTCTCTTGATCCAATGTTTTCAATGCTCTGAACTTGATCCACACACTCAATTCTTTGTTCTGTATGCAAAAATTCTGGCTCAAACCTCTTGGATCTTGTAATTGAAACTTTCTTGCACCTTGGATGATGAAGTTGTATGGCACGAGTTCTATTCAATTCAGCCAAGTTCTTGTGTGAATTGTGATCTATGAAAGATGTTGATGATGATCAAATCAAGAAATGTGGAAATTGGTAGAGATTTTATGGAGTTTGAGATGCTTTTGCAAATTTGAAGAATGATGTGAAACTTGGTATCATGCACAAAATTAATCACCAACCATGGCATGAAGCTATTCAATTCAATATATAGATGGAAATAGAAAGTCCTAGAACCTTGGAGAAACTTCCCATGCACACTTTCCTTGCATTTTGGATTATGTAACTTCCTTTGTAAGTAACCAAGCATAACTCTCAAATCTTGAACCAAACTCAAAATTCCAATTTTGCCAATGTTCTTAAAACATTTTTCCCAATCAAAATGACCTATAATTTCACCCCATTTGGCCAAATCATGAAAAATCTCAATTTTAGGTCATTTTTTATTCATTAAATTCACCAATTTTGAAACCTTGAGCTATGAGCCTTTCCAATCTTTCATGGTCACTTTTCTAGACTCAAAATGTCATTTGGAACAAGTTTGATGTTGTGAAGTTTTTCATTTGAAGCTTCCTTGTATGATTTTTGGGCATAGGCTTGAAATGACCTGTAATTCTCAGATGACCAAAATACCTTTTGCTTGCCAAGACCATAAGTAGAGTTCCACAAATCATATGAAGGCATACCATACCATTCTAGAAATCTAAGACAATGAGGAACAACTCTTATGTTGACCAGAAATTCATTTTAAATCTCCTTGAGGGGTAAAAGTTGCTTGTAAGACAAGTAACTTTCACAGACAAAATTTCAGATACCTCAGATGACCTGTAACTTGCAAGGACCATAACTTGAGTTCTATAAATCTCCTTGATGTCTTCCACCACTCAAATTAAATTTCTTGATATCCTCTACAAGTTTCATGTTGACCAAGGATCCATTTGAAGCTTGCATTTTGACTTATCTTGCTTGGAAATTTGACCTAAACTAGGGGATTTTACACAGAAACCCTAATTTAGAAACTCCTCTTCTCCTTGATTTATCTTGATTTCTTCTTGTCACATCACCATATCCTTATTCTTCATGTCAAATGATGAACCCCACATCTCTCCAATAGACCTTAATGCCTTTCAATCAAACAATTGACCTAGAGTTGACCTAGGGTTGACCCAGATGAAATCCTAGTTGACTGTCTTCAACTGCAACTCTTGTGATCATATCAATGACTTGTCTCACTTTCAAAATGACCCTCTAGGTCCTCCATGATGTCTATATAACCTCCATGCTCAATTCACAGCTCACAACTTCCTTGATGATCTTCAAATACACTCAAGATAGGAGAGAGATCCACTGCTTGATCCACAGACTTCTTAGCTTTCAATTTCTTTCTGATGACTTGGATGAGATTGAATTAGAACAATAACCTCTTGATAGGCTTATAGAGATGAGAATAGTACTTGGTCCCTTGTTGGATGATTTGCTATGCTATACTATGCAGATGATTATACTATGTACATGACTCTATATGCAAATGCTAATGCAATTGAAACATAAACCAAGTGAAATAGGTTGGGCAAATTTTAGGGTGCAACACACTCTTCTAGGTTTGGGACAAGCCACTAGTTTCCACGAAACTAACAGACATTGCCTCTTGACTAAATGATGCATGTACAATCAGCCACAACAAATGCACTTAAGACCGACATCTTAATCTCATGCATTCAAATAATTCATCTCTTCAAGAATTACATTATGATTGCACACACAACATATTCACATAACATTCATCGATGTATTCATAATTCAACACTATCACCACATTATCACTCACAATGCACACATATCCACGATATGTTCTCATGCATTCTTCACAGTTATCAAACAATGCACACATATCCACGATATGTTCTCATGCATTATTCACATTTAATCACATACATACAATATGCATTTACAATATCTATCAAGCAATGCACACATATCCATGACATGTTCTCATGCATTCTATTCATACCACCATATACCAACAATATACATTCACAATTCAATATCATCACCGCATTATCAACAATGCACACATATCCACAATATGTTCTCATGCATTATCAAGTAATTCATCATACAAGAATTACATCATGCTTACACGCATAACACATTTACCGTGCAATGTACATATATTCACGATATATTCTCACGCATTTTTCATACATAATCGCATCCAATCAATACAAACATCATATTTATCAAACGATGCACGCATATCCATCAATATGCTCTCATGCATTCTTCATGTATCTTAACATACAACCGCATATAAACAATATACATCCACAATACATTTTTGTATTATGTTTATTATTCATCTCATGCCATTTCATACAAGGTATACATGTCACAGTACCAATAATACAATTATAAGCTATGCACACATATATCCACAATGTTCTCATGCATACTTATTACCTAATTGTACACTACATCAAACCTTCACAAACTCATCAAATAATACGCACATTACCATTATTAAATAATACACACATAATCATTATCATGTTCTCATGTATTTATAATCGATCTGATTAATACTCATACCACAAATCTAGGATTCACGCCCAAAGGCTACCCACAGCACATATCATCACCATGGATCACATACTTATTCATATCATAGAGGTATTAACCTATGTGAATCAACCAAACAATCACCACATGAACAACACAATAAAAAAAGAATGCTGTCTGATTCGCCTTCATTCGCCTGGCGAACCCTCGCAGCGAATACTCGCTAGACCTTCGCCCGGCGAACTCCACAGCGAGTGAAGTCAGTAGCTACTGACTTGGTTCGCCACCATTCACCAGCATGCTCGCCCGGCGAACATTCCCCAATAACCCTTCGCCTGGCGAACCTGCCAGCGAAGTCCACTGGGACTTAATCATATTTATTCGCCAGCATTCGCTGGGCTTCGCCCGACGAAGCTTCGCCTTCACTCGCCTGGCGAGAGCCAGCGAACCTGCGCAGAACAGAACCCCATTCTGTCTTCTCCCTTTATCCCACCATCAACCAACCACTTAATCATCAAAATCAGCTCAAACAACATACCCTCATGTTACCCGACTATTCTACGACATTATTTCCAAGTTTCAACCGATTAAATCATCATTCTACCGATTAATCCAACTTTCCCTAAAATGGAAAGTGATGAAAAACATCCACAAACCCAAACCCAACATACATAATAGCATACAATGATTAAATAGCAATGTTTCTCACCCTTACCTCGATTAATCGGAGCTTCGAAATTGGTTCTTGAAGATTCTCCAAGCTTTTTCCCTTTTTCCTCTTCATTTCTCCTCTTCTTCTTTCTTTCTCTTTTCTTTCTTTCTTTCTATCTTTCTCTTTCTCTCCAATCCCCTTTTTATATCCTTTTATTTCTTTTCTTTTTTTCCTTCCTCTCTATTATTTTCTTTCCATTCCATTTCTCTCTTCACAATTATCTCATTTTATCATTAATTGGAAAATATCTACTAAGCCCACCTTATTCCACCAAATAGAATAAATTAGTTAAATCCATTAACTCATATTAAATAAATCTCATAACTTATTTAAATCAGATAAACCACCTAAACCAATCCATTAGTACAATTAATCAGTTATCGAAAATTGGGCTGTTACAGGTCCCATCCCACAAACGACTTTGAGAAGGGCTCTACTGGGGATAATAACACGAGGAAATCACGGCGACTTCCTTGGGGAAAAAAACTTTTGTCAAATATCGGAACACAACTCACATACTCTGGCTATCCTGGGAGAATTATTTATCTGGATACCGGAAAGTTCATCCGCCTTCTTCATACGGGAAAAGTCATCTGCCTGATTCATGTAGGAAAATCCATCCGCCTGCTTCATACAGGAAAACACATCTGCCTGGTTCTTACAGGAAAGTTCATCTGCCTGCTTCATACGAGAAAACACATCTGCCTGGTTCTTACAGGAAAGCTCATCCGCCTGCTTCATACGGGAAAACACATCTGCCTGATTCTTATAGGAAAGTTCATCTGCCTGCTTCGTACGGGAAAATACATCTGCCTGATTCATACAGGAAAGTTTCATCCGCCTGCTTCATACGGGAAAATCCATCTGCCTGATTCATACAGGAAAGTTCATCCGCCTGATTCTTACGGGAAAACACATCTGCCTGATACATACAGGAAAAGTTCATTCGCCTGATCCTTACGGGAAAATACAACTCATCTGCCTGATACATACAAGAAAAGTTCATCCGCCTGATCCTTACGGGAAAATACAACACATCTGCCTGATACATACAGGAAAGTTCTTCCGCCTGCTCCTTACAGGAAAATACAACTCATCTGCCTGATACATACAGGAAAAGTTCATCTGCCTGATCCTTACGGGAAAACACAACACATCTGCCTGATACATACAGGAAAATACAACACATCGGCCTAATACATACAGGAAAGTTCTTCCGCCTGCTCCTTACGGGAAAATATAGCACATCTGCCTGATACATACAGGAAATTACAACACATCTGCCTGATACATACAGGAAAGTTCATCCGCCTGATTCATACGGGAAAATATAACATTGGATATAGCTTCCTAGCCTGTTCGCGGTAGTAGCTAACTCCACTGGGAATATTCTGAAAATAAACTGCCTGACACCCGTTTCGACAACAAGTGACCACTTCTGAAATCTTGATTTATGAAACCCTGAAATGCTGCCGCAACAGCGAACCCGAAGAAAACACTCCACTGGTTGGATGAGAGAAACTTCAGCCAGTAACTCTGTGGGGAATAACGATAAGAGCTGTGTCATCACATGTCTCATGGCGAGACCTCGATCGTCTGGTAATAGATCTGAGATAGAACCCCGTACTCCTGTTGACAAACACACCTGAAAAACCAAAAGGTTAACCAACCTGATTTATGTTTCAAAATGCGTATGTTTGGCAATGGCGTAATGCTCCATACAGCATGGAAATGCTACGCATTTGTGGGTAGATGCAAACATGATAATGTATGCAAATGCAAATGCAGGTTCAGGCTGCTGGGGGGTTCTGATAAGCTTGCTTCAACACGGCCGTTGAGGACAAATACCACCCTGTTGGGGACGAATAGATATCGCGAAATATTCTGGCAAAATAAATGTCGAAGACACAACCAACTCTGTCCGGGAGAGATTACACATCAATTTACACTGGAGGAAAGAATAACACCTGCTGGGAAGACTAACTCCACTGGGGAAGAAACGACCCATCTGGGAGACAACTGTCTGGGTACAGTTTACGAACTCGAAACTACCACTCCGCTGGGGATAATCATCCTGACGAAGGCATGACGACCTACGGGGAGAAAGAAAACCATCCTCGGTGGGGATACTCCTTTCTGATTTTACTATCTTGGTTACGCGCCATGGAAATCCTCCCAGCTGGGGATTGAATGCGCACATCTTCAACCTTCTAGGGAGTACAAACTCTGCATGAGACACTGGTTCTGTCTTGCTGGGGATACCCTGTGGGGGGTAAGCTGCGACTAGCTATGGAGAGTGATCCCTCTTCGGTAAGGGATAACAACATTTCAACTCCTGGGGTAAGGCGCAACCTGCATGGGGATTAGCGTCAAACGAAGTCGAGTCTTTCGCTACGAGCCTCCGGCTGGGGAAACATGAATTCCATCCACCTTCTCGGAAATTTGCCCCAAAAATACCAACATGCCCTAGTCTGAACACTTCGTCTTGAAAGGAAAAGCTAGCCATCGTGCTACTTCACAATACCTTGCCCCTGAATCGGCACCAACCTTCTGACAAGGACTCTTCGATCTCTGTACCCTGACGGTTAGATCTGAACTGTTTCTGCACGTCAAACCCAAAAGGATGTCCCAACAAAATCTTTTGTTCTTAGGGTGATCTGCTCCGGTCTTGCAATAATCTTTTGCCCCTGATCGACTGATTCGTGGAGCAGTGCCCATAGCCGCGAGAGATTTGCCAACTCTCGACCTAATTGCCCCAGATTAACTGATTCTCAGATGTATGACTTTACTGGGGGATAACCGAACGTGCCAAGTATGATTGGACTTCTACCGGGAATTGCTTATCCGTGCCAATGAAAATTGGACTTTTGCTAGGGAAAACAGACGGAGTCTTCCTGCATACCGATGAGGGTTGGATTTTGAAATGATGCGCCAACACGGATTGGGCCTCACAGCAATTGCCAATATGGATTGCGCTTCCTAAAGATTGCCAATAAGGATTGGGCTTTTAGGCTATCCGTGATGGGTCATATGTAATTGACGCTGAACAACGTCCTGTCTGAATTCATAGGTTTTCTGATGGAAGAGCCAAGGGATGGTAACACGATTTCCCGACATTCATCTCAAACTTGAAGATTGGCTGAATCTGCTCGAGTAGCTCTGAGTAACTCTGATTCTTTCGCCTCTGTTATGCCCCGGCCTGTGGGAACCCCTGTGGGATAGTCTTTAAAAGGAAATCTGAAAATCTGTACCCTGATGGTTTGATATGAACTGCCCTAGCATTCTGAACTTCAGGGAGATACTTCAAATCAAATGCCTCTCGAATAAAGAATAACTTCTGCGCTCTTAGGATGGCATGCCCCGGTGTTTGTACGACAAAAGGATTCAACCTCAATTAAACAACTATCAACATAGTTGGTTTCACTATCTCTGAAGTGACTTGCCCCTGAACGAGCGTTGAGCGACTTAACCTGCCGTGATCAAACACTGGAAGGATCTATCCTCAAATTACAGCATTCTGGATAATCTCCCCTGATTGGCTCTCGAGAAGATTCGCTTCTGATCAACTGCTGCTCAAGTAAACTGCCCCGTAATCAACCGATGCTTCGGGACTTGTCCTCAGACCAACTGATTCTGAACTCACTGAAAGTCAATGCCCCAGATTCGCGGGATTTCACAACATACACCATTCTGGTCCGGACTGCTGAATTGTTCAGTCTTGTTCGATTATTCCCCGTTGGAATTTCCTTCCTGTCAACTACTGACCTGCAAATAAAATTGTTTATTCCCGAATGGTAATTTTAATGCAGTGTTCATGCAGATTTTGAAAAAATTGTGCTGTCACTCATTTACGTGTCATGATTGTGAGTGACGAATGAACCAAAGTTCAATCGTAGTGCTAATTTGATCAGTGAAAAATACAATAAGGGTATTACTAGCAAATCAAGAAGGAGTCAGGTTACTCAACCTTATCGTAATGCGCTTTCAGAATAAACATTGCCTCAATTAGGTCTTTTAAGGGTTGTATCGTGGTCGGGTTCACGGTTCGTGAAACAAAGGATATTTGGCTCAAATTATGATTTGTACCCACCCCTTCTACGTGATGATCTCCGATCCTAAGGTTCAGTTAACTTGGCTCGAGCGCTCGCCTCTTCGAGAAGTATGTTGAATGGTACTAAGAACCATAGTTAAGGAACTCCCAAGGTTTTTTTTTCTTTTTTAGAGTGACAGTCACTCCGTTTTCGGTTTCGGTGTCTATATCTACACGACTTTGTCCTTGTTCGAGGATTTCACTTTTGATATCCTTTCTTTTGCATTCTTTCGATTCCCTAATTTTTGCCTGGACTGACTCCTTTTGAGTTCTTTTCGATCCTTTTTTGAAGTCCAGCGGGATGCCCTAATTTTTGCCTAAGTATTAGCTTTCCAGCTTTTTCTTTTTCTTTTTACTTAGCGGGCTCTCTTATTCTTTCTTTTTCTTTTGGAACAAAGTCGTGTGACACTGATTGTCTTGATTACTCCGAAAGGATTGTAACTGTCTCACTCCTGATTGGTGAGGTTTAACCATTGTGGTTGACGAGGTACGACCTCTGAGAAAAACAAGATGTGATTGGTCCTTGAAAGGCAACACTCCTCTATAAGACTTGAACGCTCGATCAAGCTAACTGACACCTACCCTGCCCCGGGTTAAGATGTGAGGGTTTAAAAGTCCGAAAAACTTCTACTTCCTGGCTCGAAGTGGTTAACAAGGGACTAAATCCTTATATCTCCAGTGTTTAGGGGATTTGAAACAATGCCTTGTACGTCATCGGCAAGGTTTTATCTGAAAGCATACGATCATCGGTTATGAGTATTCAGTTTCGTCATCCTCCCTCCAATCTTTGCTAATCATAGTGATAAAGTGGAGTAAATAAAATGCAAGTGTTAGTGCAATGCAGTAAATGAGTGACAATGACATGATTAATTCAGAAAAATGCATAGTCACTTTATCAATATTACCATTCGAAACAAACAATGTTTAACAGCAAGTAGTAACTAACAGAAAAGAAACTACAAATGCAAATGATAAAAGAGTCCGGGGACTGCCAATGCTTAGGACGTCTGCCGGTCTGGACCACTGGCTTCTTGAAAAGGACCCTCTGAATCTACGAGCTTAGACAACTGAGAGGTTGGCGTGAACAAACAAAACTCCTTCTGGAAAGGAAATGCACTCTTGGTCGATCAACTGTTGTACTTTTTCTTGAAAAGCTTTACAATCTTCAGTTGAAGGTCCCGGAGATCCACCATGGTAACCACAGTGAACATGGGGATTGTACCCAGGAGGGTAAGGTTCTGGCACAGGCTTAAGAGCTTTAGGTTCCATCAAAGAACTCTGGATCAAAGATGGCAGAATTTGGCTATACGGCATAGGCCTTGGGTGGGAAGGAGCATTCCTTCGTTCCAAGTTGTTACGAGGTTTGTTCTGATTCGGCCGCTGATTCTGATAAACTCGGCCACGAGCTCGATGCTTTGCAAGAGAAGCGACATAAAGCTCCCGATATGGTGCCCTAGGCACAATTGTCTGTCCTGCATAACAAGACACAGAAGATGAAGAACCAACAGATTTCACTGATTCACCTCGAGGATACTCAACATATGGCATGATGGCATTGATCACGACTCCTTCTTCAGTTTGGTAGATACCAAGAGACTCAGTTTCACTAGCCTGACTGCCCGAAACAATCTGAACTTTCCCAGTTTTTACGGCATGCTCAATGCGTTCACCCAATCCTACCAATGTGGAGCAATTTGGTGCATTTGCGAGCATTCTTTCGAAGTACGGGCTCTCCAGGGAGTTTACAAACATGCTCATTAACTCTCGGTCTAGGAGCAGTGGATGCACTCTGGCAGCAAATTCTCTCCACCTCTGAACATACTTCTTGAAGGGTTCATTATTCTCTTGAGACAATTCTGGCAACTGCATGCGATGAGGAGCCATGTCCAGGTTATAATCATACTGTTTCAGAAAAGCTCTGGCTAAATCTACCCATGATCGGATCTGATTACTCTCTAACTGCATATACCAACTCAGAGATGCCCCAGTCAGACTATCCTGAAAGCAGTGAATCATCAACTTGTCGTTTTGCACAAACGAAGTCATTCTTCGGCAGAACATCACTAAATGTTGCTTCGGACAGCAATCTCCTCTGTACTTTTCAAACCTCGGTGCCCTGAACTTCGGAGGTAATACCAGGCCCGGAGCCAAGCACACGTCTGCAACATTGAGGTTAACAGCATCTTTAACTTTCAAGGCTTTCACTCCTACTTCCAACACTTGGAGCCTTCTATCATACTCAAGAGCTCTTGGGTCTTTGGTCCTAGCTACCGGGATCTCTCTTCGGATATTCTCTATAGGGAAAACAACACCTTGACTGTTGATAAGAGGAGGGCATTCATTTCGGACAACAAACTGCTCACGACGATCTCGGTCCCTAACCGGAGGCTGCACAAATTGGTCTGCAGTAACGTTGTTCACTTGCGGAAAGTCTTCCTCAGACATAGAGCCATACAGATTAGTCGTCATAGTGAAACCTGTCAAGGTGTTAAGAGACTGGAAGTGACTCTCAGACATAGCTACCAATAACCTTCAACGGACTTTACTGCTCGGTTCTATTCAGATCTGCTTCAACCCCTTGGTCGTCTCTTAACAATCAACAGTTGCTCAGGCCAAACCCCGGATAATCACCTTCAGAATCAAAACGCGGTTGGATCAGACTCTGGCTAGCTGGAGGATGATATGAAAGATGATGCAGCAATGTTCATGCAGATGCAATGCAATATGCAGCAAATACAGGATCACAGCCCCCACAAATCTCTGAATACGGCTGCGCTGTTGACTGAGTACGTTTGCTCTGACGAGAAGACCAAAATATCGGGTTGTCTGGAAGTCAAGTTTCCTGCAAAACCCTCCCCTTCACGGGTATGGACCTAAACTGACACAAGTTCGGCATCTTATGCGGTCGTCGGCGTCACAGACTTTCAAGACTAATGATACGATACCTAGAAGGTGTGGCATCATCATGTCCTGAAGAGGCCTCACTTAGCCAACTTCCAAATGATCGGTCCCCGGAGTCGACAATCCAACTAACCAACAACCCCCTCAACCCAAAGGGTTGAAAAAGAAGTCAACCAGAAGAACCTCGTCCGAGCGTGGATTTCATGAGACACTAGTACATGCAAAGCATGCACACGCCCACTAATTTCCACAACTAATTCTAAGGTGCACTCAAGCCTGGGTCTGGCTTCTCACTCAAAGGAACATCCCACCCACCAGCACAACAGCAACAGATAATAGCAAAGGTGCAGAAATAGTAAATACAGAAAAATACAACACCCAAAAGGTAAACACCCAAAGACGAGCAAACAAGCGCTATGATTGACTCTCTTAAGGGACGTTGGATCCCAAATGCATAAGGAACCATCACAGTCCCCAGCAGAGTCGCCAGCTGTCGCTACTGCAAAAATCGGTGCCGGCTAAACAGAAGAGTCGCCACCGTGCGTTATTTATCCCAACAGAGGGAAAGGAAACGCTCGAAGTAAACCTACCGCAAAGACGGGAAAGGAATGGTCATCGCAACCAAATCCTGGATTCGGGAGTCGGTTACGCAAGGGGAAGGTATTAGCACCCCTCACGTCCTTCGTACTCGACGGGATCCACGCTTGCTGGTTCGTCTAAAGGATGCAAAACAATCTATCTACGGCTGCTAAATCTAAATGGAGGGAAACTGACTCGATAGAGCATCGCACTCTATGCCTACGTATTCTCAAGAGAGAAAGTCAGAGTCATCGTAGTTCGGGAAACTACAGGGAATTGGAACTACGGTCTGGTCTCAAATGCGCAAGGGCAAGAGAAAAGGATAACATCAGTCGTCAGTGGGAGGGTCTCGATCGCACAGCAGCGAGAGAAAACAGAGAGGATAGTTGTTAGTGTGCTCGCTAGGATATCGCATCCTATGCCTACATATTCTCATTCGATATGAGAAATCAGAGCAGCTGTAGTTCAACCACGTATGACACAAGTCTGTCTTGATTGTTTTTATCCTTCTGAAAAAGGTTTTCTCCTGATTACGGGTCCAAGAGGACCAAAATGACATTTTGATTGGTTTTCAGTCTTTTACGCAAGAACTGTCTTTTATTGATGTTTGAAATCTTATTGTATTTTTGATTGTTTCGAGATGAGAAGAGAACGACACTCTAAAACCTAAGGTTTGAAAGGGGAATCCAAACTAACCTAATGTTATCATGCATGGGTTAAAACCTAATGTTTGTCGTATTTCCCTCTTTCACAGAGAGAAACAGAGATCCTAGGGGATAAACGGAAAAGAAACAACATATATACAGTAAAGAAGTAAAATGCATGAGATGCAGCAATACAAGCGAGGCAAGGGAGTCCCACTCAACCTCGAACCTGAGAAAACAATAGGAAAAGTGAAACAGCTTCACTTCAAACCTAAGGGGAAATTAATAAACAATAAAGCAAAGAAAATAAACCCCAACACCAGCTCTGATAGCACACCAGCTCCTACAGCAGCAGCTCTGAAAAACATCAAACTCTGACAGTTGATTAACTGTTTAGCAAGCAATGAACCCCAACAGTTGACAGCTTCAGACAGCAGTGAAACCCTAATTCAACAGTTAAGCAGCTTTGACAGGCATGAACTTCTCCTTCACCCATCTTCAATGCAATGAACTTTATCTTCAAGGCCAACACTCCAGAAGAGAATCACTTAACAGATTAAGTTGAAATGCTAAACAGCTTATTGACAACCAAAGGAAGCCTATAAGTGTTTAACATTATAAGAGAAAGGTTCCCTCAAAGTTCTACTTCCAGAATAAGCCACTTGTTGAGGGATGTGAATACCTTAGAAGGACTTTATGTCACAGGGAGGAATAGAAGCACAAGATGCTTTCTATGTTTGCAAGAAGAAATCATTCCCCCTATTTTCCCTATCTCCTAAGTCTTCAAAAACCATCTGCCAGAAAAGGAATCTTCATGCATCAAGCTCTATCCCTTGTCTTCAATCATCATTCAAGGTCTTCATAAGCCTCAACAAGCAAAACCCAAGCCCCAAGCCCAATTGAAATGCCCAAAACCCAACAAAGAAAGCAACATCCCAAGTGGGAAACACACCAATATCAACCAAATTGCAAAAATCAAGTAAAAATAGTAAAACTCACTATAAAATCCTAATTAAATTTCTAAGGGAGCTTAACTATGTACCCTATACCCCATATAAACCCCAAGATCTAAATCAATTTTAAAACCCCAAAACCATGCCTTAAACTGAACCTAATTGTTGTGAAGCCCTAATTCTGATACCTCTCCTATCTACCTCTCAAATTAATCTAAGTTTTAGTCACAAAAATATGACAAAATTCCTAAGAGTACATGTTTCCCTAATCTAATCAACCTCACAAGAATCAAACAAAAATCATGCACCAATCTCTCATACTAAATTCAGAAAAATCAAGTACTAAACAAATGCAAAATAAAAGAAATAATATTGTAAAATATGCCAAAAATATAAAAATACATGAAATCAATATTTTTATTATTTCACAATTTTCTAGAGGTCCTAAGGAAACTAGGGAAAAAATCTCATCCTAAAATAATCATTTTTCAATTTATTGGGAATTATTTACTAAACTATATGCAAACATGAAATATAAAGGAAAATCAATTAAAAATGTAAAAATATGCGTGGAAAATAGCAATTCCTGCAGTTCAGAATAACAATTGGGCTCAGGGGGGTGCCAATATCACAATGCACTAGGCCCATTACCCATTCAGAAAATCAATGAAAAAACAATAAAAAAGGAAAATTGGGGGGCGAATAGCAAGAGCTTTGCCTTGTTATTTCCACTGGGCCTCCACTTGGGGGTGTGAGTAGCAAACTGGCCTAGGCCCAAACACAATTCAGCAGAGAGGGGGGTGTCATGAGGAAAACGAGTGGTATGATCAGCAAAACATCACAATGGGCCTGAGCCCGAATCCATTCTAATCTCAGCCTTAACACCAAAACCCTAATCCTATCTCCATTCCTCCATTGTTCACCGTCTTCGCCCCAAACGGCGCTCCACCCAAATCTCTCTCTCTGAGACTCTCTCAAACCTTCTCTCAGCATCTCTCTCCGTTAAATCTTCTTAGATTCTTGCTCAAACAAAAACTTCCTTTGATCTTTCTCAACTCTCAGATAATTTTTCTAGCTCTCACAATCAGTTCAACCAAACAAAGAACATGAACAAACTTATAACAACATTATTATCAATCGAGTGAAGATCTGGAAGCTGATGGAGATGAAGATGTTTGAAGACAGAAGTTCTTGATGCATGCAGTTGCTTCGACGAAGTCACGAAAAATCTGGACAAAGAACCTAACCTGGTGATGAGCGATTGAAGATATGATGAAGATTTGAACAAATCTGGAAAATTGTGGATGAAGGTTCTTGAAGAAATTAAGAAGCTCATGAACTTCTGGGAAAAATCTGGAAACGTGATGAAGTTGATGAATCGATGATCTTTGATAAGGATTCTGGAGTTAAAGGCTCTTGAATATTCTTGCTGATGAATTTTGGATGAAGAACAAGTGATGAACACTCCTGTTGACGAACGACGATCTTGATGATTTGTTAAATTTCTGGAAACAGTTTGATGAACATGTGATAATTCTGGAGATTTGTTGTTGATGATTTCTGGAAAAAAAATCAGATGAACATCGGTTTTGATGAACGATCACTTGGTGAAGATTTCTGAAAAATCGTTGGTGAATCCATTAAAGGTTGATGATTCTGATGATGAATTTGGATCGGAGAAGAGGAACAGATGAATTTTCTGGTGGATTTGGTAATTCTGGCGACGGTTGCGGCGGTCCGGCGATGGTTAGGGTGGCCGGAGCAGTTAGAAGGTGGCCGGTGATGGTTGTTAGGGTGGCCAGAGGTCTTTGCATGCCGGTCAGGGAGTGGTGTCCGCCGGAGTTGCATGCATGAGAGGGAGTGTGGAGGTGGAGACACGTGTGGTGGAAGGTAGCTGCATGGAGGACACGTGTGTGTGGAAGGTGTGAGTGGAGGGTTGTGTGTTGGCAGACTTCTGAGTAGTGGTGACAATGAGGTGGCCAAACTGAAACAAAACGCGTGGCATTGTTATATAATGACAAGTGGCAATTTTGGACTTCTGACTTGGGCCTTTGACTGGATAATGGCCCACCATTAAGACTAAGACTCTGATTAATGCATGCTAATGAGTATTAAATAGCCAATTAATTGACTAATTTAATTAACCCTAATTAAAACTAAACGAAAATTAATAATAAAAAACCCTAATTAATCCTAAAAAACAAAATTAACTCTAATTAACCTATTTAAAACAGAAAAAAGATTATTTAAATCTAAAAAAAAAAAACTATCTAAATCCTATATTAACTCTATAAAATCAATTACAAATCTATTAAAATCTAGAAAAAAATGATAAACCTATTAAATTCTATATTAAATCTATTATCACTATTTATTTAAACTAACATCTCACATTATTATACCCTCCTTTTTTTAAACTATATCACAAAACTATTTAAAAAATCTAAAAGGATTATTTAAAATCTATATTAAACTATTCTATTTAATGATAAAAAAAACTAATACCTAATAGGCTAAAAATCTATTAAATCTATATAAAAAAAGAGAATATCTATTTAAAAATCTAAAAATCTATTTACTTCTATTAAAAAATGTTAACCTATTTAATATCTAAAATCAAGTAAATCTATAAAAAAAAAAACTATTAAAATGCATTAAAAATCTAGAAAATAAAAGAGAAAATCCTAAAAATGCCAGGAAGCCGATTAAATCGATTAAAGAACAATTGCGCAACCATAGCGAAACCCGGGCACCGAGATGGCCTGAAAACACAGGGAACGAGCACCAATTCTCAAAATACACTTATTCAAACCGGCCTGAACTGCCTGAAATGCCAGGGGCTGCAATTCCGATAAAATCAATCTGACTGAGAAAATTGCAATGCATGCAGTATGCGAATGCGAATGCAAAATGCGTCAAAATATAAACCAGATATGGGAACCGGTTGGTCAAATTTTGGGGTGCAACATCTTCGTGTGTTATTTATCCCAAAGGAGGGAAAGGAAACGCTCAGAGAAAACCTAACGAAAAGAGGTAAAATTAATGGTCATCGCAACCAAGTCCTGGATTCGGGAGTCGGTTACGCAAGGGGAAGGTATTAGCATCCCTCACGTCCATCGTACTCGATGGGATCCATGCTTAATTGTTTATCTCGAAGGGTTGATTAATACTATCTAGCTAAAGGCTTAAGGACAAAACAAAAGAAAAGTGACTCGGCAGAACACAACAGTTCTATGCCTACGTATTCCCGTCTGAAACGAGAAATCAGAGTCAACGTAGTTCGCCTAACTACGGGTAAAAGGGGGGAAGGTTGTTCGCCGAGATATCGCATCTCGTGCTTACGTACTTTCACACGGCATGAAAGATCAGATCAAACGTAGTTCGGGCTAACTAGACCACAAGTTTGGTTTAAGTTGTTTTTAACCCGAGTAGGGTTAACAATCGGTTCTAGCAGTTTGGTGTATGCAGCTCGACCATTGGAGACTTAGGCGTTACCATTTGCGAGAGAACCGAGAGTTAACGAAACTCTCATTACGAAAATGGGTTCTAATGATTAAGGTCCAAGAGGACAAAAATAAGTTGAATGTTTGTTTTTATGTCTTTTATGAAGAAGTGTTTTGAGTTTCATTTGTAACTCGTGTCGCACTAAAAACTTGGACTTAAGAGTGAATGCGTCGCACGTCACCCAAAGGGTACCATACTAAACATTCAAATTATGTGAGGGAAACCCTCCCATAATTCTTTCTCAAGTAGCTTAAGGCTTGTAACGCATGACACGTGTTAACCTTTATTAAGTATTTTAAGAATGTTTGAAGATGAGAAAGAGAAACAGACCTCTAAGGGAAACTACACAGCCCTAAATGTTATCATGCAATGTTCGTCCTATGGTTGAAGTTTGAAAAGGGGAAGACTACCCTAATGTTGTCATACATGGTTACAAAGCCTAATGTCTATCACATTCTATCTTCAACAAGAAAGAATGGAGCTCCTAAGGGAAAGGCAAAGGAAGCAACAGAAAACAGATGAAGTAACAGCATACAGGAAATGCAGATTCATAACAGTAAACTTGGAATGCAAGTGAGGGAGGCAAGTCATCTCAACCTCAAGCCCATAATGAATGGAAAATGGCCTATTTTAAACATGCAATCTTGGCCACAAGTGAATATAAAGAGATACAAGGCAATAAAACTCACGAATGACGTATGTATACCACAATTTGGAATCATAACGCGCTATCATAAAAGTATGGAACCTAATGGGCAATTCATGTATGATAAAACCATCCAATAAATGATCTACACATCCTATACAATGTCTATAACAAGCCATAGGAACCCTATCGTTCACCACACAAACAAATCGAGGCCGTTGGAGCCGAAATGAAACCAAAGTCCGTTCGAATGTCCAAATTACAAGTCCGAATACAAAAATACAAGAAAAATAGCAAAAGGTGCTAAAAATTTCAAATAAAAATCTCCAATGCCCTACATCAAATCACAAACCAGGGGTGAGAGATATAACAAAATATCCAAAGAGAAATGGTCAAGTAAGATGAAAACCTTGCAAGATGTCTCATGTATACCAAAGGAAAAGTTAAAATGGAGCATGTTAAAGAAAGCATCCAAAACTAACTAAAATGGTACAATAGAATTCCCACAAAAATATATCACAATGCCTCAACATGTGTATGAGATCCCTGCAAAAGGTTAGGCCTTGAAATGACATATTGATGGGTCAATGAAAATTCACAAGATCATGACTCGATTAGGATATTTTTATGACCACTTAAATGTAAAAAAATTCTAATAAAATGTCAGAACGTGATAAAATTATGATTCCGATTTTATTAAATTCTAGACATCTTAAAGATTCAGCACAAAAGAATGGGGATTAAAAAGACTAAGTATGCTATTTTTTATGATTATTTGAAGTCAGCATATAAAAAAAAAGAAAATAAAATGAACACATGACAATATGAGAAAACATAAGGAAATAAATAAAACAAGGTGAATTAATGGAAATGTCATGGCTGGGATTTGAACAGGAGACATGAAGGTCCCTGGGCTGATGTGGTGCGCCACCTCAATTAATGAGGCTTACGTGGCTGCTTGCGCGGCTTATTCCTAGCCGTGAGATGATAAGGCCGGTCAAGGGTCTCGCTCGGATCTAGCGGTGGAACAATCGTCTTCTTCATTGTGATTTTTTTCTGGTCGTGAACAGTAGCATGACGCCGGCGACGGGAGGGATAACGGCCGGAGCTTCTTCGGGAGCACATATCTCTTCCGTTTCTCAACCAAATCTAACATTTTTTAGACCAATCTTGTGGTATTTTTCTAGAGGAATCCAAATATGTACTTATTTTCCATTGAAATGGTCTCTAACTCAAAAACCGTGTATGAATCTCAAACTTTCAAGAACACAAAAATGTCATAAAAATGGATCTTTCTTTACCAGAAATGATGTACTACTCAAGGGTGATGCAATACTATAAAAATGGCATGGAAGAGACTCATAATTAGGGAGAAAACTTGAATTTCCATTACCTCCGAATTTGACTTCCTAGAGCTTCACACAACCACTAAACCTTCAAGAAAATTGTATGAACACGTTCTAAAATTGTTGGTGGAGATGTTTGAATCGAAGAACAGCCTTGAATTGCAGTGGAACTTGAAAATCAAATTTGAGTTTTTCACCACTTTTTCATGTTGCTACAATGCTATTCTTGCTCCAATTCTCTCCAAAAAGATGATGAACAATGTGTATAATTGTTGTGTGATTGATTGGTAATGAGAAAATGAATGAAAAGTGGGAGAATCCAAGGATTGAAAATTCAATTGTTTCAAATATGTGAAGTGTGAAAAATGATCATGGAAGAGGATTTTTGCCTTGGCTCCATTTGGTTTTATATCTTGCATCATAAGATACATATAGGTTCCAAAATTATCCCTTGTTTCAATCTTAAGGGCTTAGATTCAAAGTGTTACTTAAGTGTGAAGAAATCTTGGA
This sequence comes from Lathyrus sativus, assembly GCA_963859935.3. NCBI lineage: Eukaryota > Viridiplantae > Streptophyta > Magnoliopsida > Fabales > Fabaceae > Lathyrus > Lathyrus sativus. The sequence goes on from OZ012741.1 coordinate 158,500,215, forward strand.
ATAGATCATGAAGAAAGCTTCAAATGAAAAATGTAAAAGTGTCATTGTTCTTAAAATGAGATTTCCACTCAAAATAAGTACAAACATGGACTTATTTGATTAAATTTTGAAGAAATACCAAACTATGCCTTGTCACATGTTTTCACCAAAGTGACTTTTATCAAACTTCCACTGTGAGCTAACCCATTAAAACCTTGAGGTTTAGTTTACTAAATGACGCCATTCAGAGCAACTTTCATGTTGGAAAAAAGTCTATTTGAGTTATGCAAAGTATTGGACTTGACCTTGAATTTTATGACCTGTAATCATAGTTTCCCAACTCATTGATAATCTTCAGTTGGCCTCTAAGTCAGGGGATGAACCCCACACAAGCATCTGAACTTCTCAAGGGCGTGAACCACTTCCTGGTGACTTCAGTGACTCCTCAAGCTCGAATAAAACCTCTAGATAGGCCTCTCTCGATGTATATCACACTTGATCCCCTGCATAAATGCTAATGCAATGCTATGATAATGCTATAATGATGTTATGCTAATGCAAAAACAAGAAGGAAAAGGTTGGGAAAATTTTGGGGTGCAACACTGGCTTCAAGCAAAATAAAAGATCTCAAAGTGCATTACAAAATCTGGGCGAAGATCTTTCTGGGTTGCATTCACCATAGGAAATCAACCAACTCTCCAGATTACATCCATGCTGAACAACTGTACTTTCTGTACTGCTTGGGAAATAACATCAAGGTGGATCTGCCAGACTTGTTATTTTCTCATCTGTGGAGCCATGTAACACAGTCCAGAGAGGAAATCAGAACAAAGCATCAGAAGATCAGAAACTGGATTCCTATGGGAAGATTGATCTCAGATATTCTGACCATGAATGGTTTAGTTGCTCATCTAACAGAGGCAGGTCAGACGGAAGAACTGGTTCCAATTCTGGGAAAGCCTCTGAATGGGAAAAGTCTGTTGAGGATGAGACTTGTAGAGGCACTTCAATCAGAGCCAGTCAAGATGGACTCTGATGTTGTACATAGAAGAAGAATATATGTGGACAATTTTCCTCTCTTCACTGCTGAAGAACCAAGGGAAATTCTTCTGAGCTACATTGCTGAATGCTTAGCAGATGGAACCCCCTGCCACCAGACATGATCAAAAGAGCAAATGAACCTAGACCAGATTTCTATGGGGAGAAACAAAGAAATAGAAGAAAGGTTTCAAAGGAAGGATCTACAAAGCCTAAGAGGAAAGCTTCTAGAGAAGCATCTTCTGCAAAGCCCAAACGCTTAAGGAAGAAAGGTAACCCTTCTGTAAATTTATCTCCTATTTTGGAACAAGTAACAGAACCAACATGTAGATCTCCTCATCCTTATGAACCCATACCTTCTCCCTCTCCAACACACACTGCACCTGAACACTTTTCTTCTGAAAATGTTCATGAATTTGTTCCCCCTTCTCAACCTCAACCACAAAATAACTCCCCTCAACAGAACCTAGCACCTTCATCTGATCATCACACCCCTTCTATTCAAACCCCTTATGTATTCATTCCAAAAGCCTCACCTGAACCTTCTGAACCAAAATTATCTGAACCAAACCATTCTTCACACCAACCATCTGAACAACAACCTTCTGAACAATAACCATCTGAACCATAACAATCTGGAACAATACCATCTGATCCTGAACTAGAGATACTTGACATTCAACCTCTGATGACAGTACACCCTGTTTCATCTGGATCATGTTCATCATCTGAATCATCTGATTCATCTGATACATCTTCTGGTTCATCAGACGCTATCTCACTTACACCCAACTCCCCAATCCATTCTTCTGATATCCCTGAAACAACCCAACCAGATATTCCCTCTGAACCTAAGGTTGTTTCTACCTCATCTGTCCATATTCCCTCTTCACCATATCCTCCTGTAATCATTATTCCTACTTTTTCTATACCATCAACCTCTGCTCCCATTAAAACATCACCCTTAGAAGCCTACCTGAAACCCAAACCCAGGCTAGATGTTGGTGCACTGTTTTCTGGTTTTGAAAAAGAGATAAGTATGTGGTTATCTTCTGTTAAGAAGGAGTGCCTCACAAGCTTCAATCCTGCTGATTCTGAAGCCATTTGGACAAGATTCAAAACTAGATTCAGCTCTGTGGCTTCAAATCTTCAAGATATTTGCTCTAATGATGCGAAGGTGAGTTTTGCTGAAGCTGTCAGACTCACTTTTCTAAGAGTTAGCAGAGCTCCAACTCTTCTTCTGGAAAATACACCTCTAGAGGTTGTATGTTCTTCTTCTGAAGAAGCTGCTACTCTTCAGATGACTAAGGTTTCTCAGTCTGAGAAAGTCATCACTGAAGCTTACATGTCTGAAGACGTTTCTGCATCTGCTCAACCTTCTCCTATGGAAATGGAGAATGAATCTGCAATGGTCATTGATAAGGCATCTGCTTCTGTGAGTGTTCCAGAATCTTCTTAGTTGAAGACAGAAGAAGTTGAAGATCTGAAGATTAAGGTTGAAAAGCAAGAAGCTAAAAATGCTGAGTTCAGAACATGGTTGATCAAACAAGAGAAAAAAATAGATGAGATAAAATACTGGATGGCTAAGCAAGAGGAATCTACATCTATGATCAAAACTTGGATGGCGAAGCAAGAAGAGTCAACCTCTGAGTTCTGAAGATTTTGGCTTCTCGTTCTTCTTCTTAGTTGTTTTGTTTTGTGCACTTCTGTGTTGTTTTGATTATCTTGTTTATCTTTTGAATGACTTATCAATGCATCTGTGACTATTTGGTTTTTCCATCTGTTTATATGATATGCTTTATATTTTTTCTCTCTGTTATTGATTCATGTCTTTAAAAGTGTTTCTTTTTTATATGACAAAAAGGGGGAGAAAGAAAATGGAAATTCTGATTGTTCACATAAACAGTTACTAAAATGGAACTCAGACATATTTCAATTTAACTAACTTTGAATTCAGTATTTCAGAGCTCAAATTTTTTTTCATCAGATAAATTGATTAGAGTAACTCTAAGAATCTCCAAAGTTTGCGGGAAAGAATACTTGTGCTGAAAGGGAAGTAATTATTTTTCTATCAGTATTCAATTCAGGGGGAGATTCATAATCTCAGGGGAGAGATATTTTTTAATGCTCTGAACAAAATTTCCCATAGTTTTTGTCATCATAAAAAAGGGGGAGATTGTTAGAACACATATTGGTTCTTAATATATCTCTATGTTTTGATGATAACATTAATGAAATTTTGTATGAAGTAAATATATACTCTAATTTTGTTCAAGTGTTTTTGTTTCAGATATCAAATAAATATTCATCTGAAGACAAAGAAGTTCTCTGAACATTATTTAATGCAAAGCTCTGAACATGATAACGCAAAGCTCTGGACATGTTCCAGAAGACTCTGGGCGTAGGAAGCTGCAAGAAGACTCTGAAGCAGAAGACTTTGAGCGAAGCTTGGTGAAGAAAAATCTGAAGCAGAAGACTCTGGAGCGCTATCCTACAGAAGACTCTGAGCACAGAGTATAAAGACTCAGAATATTCAGAAGACTCTGAGAACTTAACGCTGCAAGTACAGAGGCTCTGAATCAAGTCAACTCTGATCATAATTCACGCTAAACACTTTGCTGCAAGACTCTGAAAGAGTGACTCTGATAAGAAGAACAAGGAACAACATCAGATGATCTGATGCAAGAATACTTTTCATATATGTTCAATTAAAAAGGAAGTGTTCAAGAAAGAGACGTTGCTAAACCCAAGGTCTATCAACGGTACTATTTCTCATTCGTGTGTGACACAGGATTTCAGGCAAAAAGGGAATGTCAAATCAAGACGGAAAGTATTTTTCCTTTATGTCTACATCCTACAGTACTTTCTTCCACACACTATTGAGAAAGTGTAGTATATAAAGAAGTCTTCATCAACACTTCAACTACAGCAACATTTCACAAGAATTTTGCTACAACATTTTGAAAGAAAGAATTCAAAGAAGCAATCAAAGAAAACATTAACACAACTTTCTACATAAAACACTAAGTTTTATTCATTCTTAATTTGTGTAAAATCACAGTTGTGATATAGCTTTTTAGAAGTAACTCTTAAACACATTGTATTTTACTTATTTGTAAAAGGTTCCTTAAGAGACCAAGTTGTGGTCATATTTCTTGAGAAGACTAAGACTGTTTGTCTTAGTGGTCAACACTGTAATCAGTTTGATTTAGTGGATTAAGTCCTTGTTGAGAAAGGCAAATCACCTTGGTAGGGTGGACTGGATTAGTTTGAGTTCAAATGAACCAGGATAAAAATACCTTGTTATTTTTACTATTGTCATATGTTTTATTTGAAACCCTTATTCAACCCCCCCCCCCCTTCTAAGTGTTTTTCCTACCTTCACGTGCGGCATTACAGATCCCCTTCTTTTGATAAAGATATGCAGCGCCAGATTATGATTCCTTCCCTTGGGCGTCAAATCCAAATCAGTGAAGCTCAACCCATTACCAGCATTAACATGTGCCACTACTCCTTCGAGCTGATTCACGGATATCTCCTGTGGCACATAGGCGGTATTCAGGATTCTTAAAAGAGCATTTCTGTGTGCCTCGAAGCACAGTAGCAATGACAGAATGAAGATCTTTGACGGAGTTTGCTGTAAGTGATCTACAATCTTGTAATCACTCTTCCGGATCAAGCGCATGAACTCTTCTGCCTCCTTCAACAAGGACTCTTTCTCACCAGCCTGGGAACTCTCTTCAACCACTGCTTTACCTTTACCCTTATCAGCTTTTTCAGCACTCACCCCAGGAGGTGAAAATATTCTTCCACTTCGGGTTATCCCACCGGCACCTACCAGATTGCCGACAGAATCCAACGGTGAACCCTTCAGTTCCTGCTTCTGACCATTATAATAGACATCGGCTCCGTAATTCCATGGAATAGCCTTAGTACTCTCATAGGGTATGGGTCCAACTTTGGTAATTATGATGGTTGGCGGCCTTGGAGGCGCAGAAATAGTGATAGTCTTGTATGGAATCGAAATTGTAGCAACTTCATTCTTTTCTTCATCAAATATATTCTCCTCTTTCTTCTCTGACACTGTCAAATTGTAGAATACCATCATTCATCAGCTTCTGAATATGATACTTCAGCTTCTCACACCCTCAGAATGGATCAAACACTCTGCACAAGTTCTGTCACAACCCAAAAATATTCCTCCACTCAGCAATTTGTCCTTCACGAAACTCAACGGCGTCTTCAATTCTTCAACATCAGCTACCAAATTCAAACCCTCATCCTCAATAATGGCACTAACCCCAGCTGCCCCATGATTAGGCATGGGATTCTGCACGACATTAGGTGCATCGTGAGAAAAGTTAATGGCTTTGTTGTCTATAAGGTCTTGCACCTTATGCTTAAATGCTTTACAATTGTCGATGTTGTGTCCAGGAGCACCAGAATGAAAATCGCACCGAGCGTTAACATCATACCCTGGAGGTGGTGGGACAGTTAAATGATCCAACGTCCTTTTTTGGACTAACTGCAACTGCATCAAATGTTGTAGCAATTGAGGGTAAGGCATCGGTGGTGCGTCGAAGTGTCTGTTCACAGTCCTTCTGTGATCCTGAAACTGCCTTGGCGCATAATTCTGTTGGTTCTGCTGTTGTTGGTGTGGTTGTGGTACTGCAGGTATGGTAATACTTGCCACCTGAGGTTGATGTTGACGGTATTGACGCTGATTCCTATTTCTTCCCCAGAAGCTAGATACTGCATTGGTTTCTCCCTCCCTCTTTTTATTGCCAAAAGTCTTCTTAACTCCTCCAGCTGAGGATCTTTCACCGGCCTGAATTTTACCCAATTTGATTCTATTCTCGACTCTTTCTCCTATAATGATTAGATCTGAAAAACTCCCTGACATGTTGCTGATCAACTTCTCGTAATACACCCCTGGTAATGTGGCAACAAACATGTCTATCAACTCCCTCTCCACCATAGGCGGTTGCACTCTAGCTGCCAATTCACGCCACCTCTGGGTATATTCTTTGAAGCATTCATTATTCTTCTAAGATAAGTTCTGCAATTGGACCCTGTTCGGTGCTAGATCACTATTGTATTGGTAATGCTTAACGAACGCCTCAGCTAAATCCCTCCAGCTTTGGATGTTGGCTGGTTCCAGTCCCATGTACCACTCTAGAGACAGACCAGAAAGACTATTCTGGAAAAAGTGCATAAGCAGCTTCTCATTGTTAGAATAGGCGGACATCTTGCGGTAGTAAGAACGAAGGTGAACCCTCGAACAGGTTGTCCCCTTATACTTATCAAAGTCCGGGACTTTGAACTTCAGAGGAACCTTCAAATATGGAATCAGCCCCAAATTTTCCATATCCAACCCCATAGAGTTCTGATTTTCAAAGCTCTTCATCTTTTCCTCGAGCAGCTTAACCCTCCTGTCTGTGTCAGATGGCAGACCAACACCAACATCCCTCATAGAGAATACATCCTCTTGATCATCCTCCTCCCACTGAGGGGCAATAATCCCATGCAAAGCACACGTAGGTGTGGGAATATGAACTCCTGTCTGATTTCCTCCACCTGGAGGGATAACAACTGTAGGACCAATATTAGCATGTGGCGTACCACCATCATTACGAGGAGAAACGAAAGCAGTCCCATCGTGAAGCACACCACTCCCGTCAACCCTAGAAATTAACGGTTGCACCAAAGTTCTCAGTTGCTCTTGTCCATTTGCAACACCTTGCATCATATCCATGAACTGGGCCATCCTATCACGGAACTCCTGCATCTCAGCTTGAATCTGATCCATAATCTTGCGTTGATTTCCCCAAGTGGCGTAACAATGAGTCGTCTGGTTGTCAATCCTGAAACAAACTACAAGCCACAGAGATAAGGTTAACGGCTTTGAAGCACCTGCGATGCAAAATGCAAAATGATGCAATATGCAGACATGTAAATATGTGTTAAGGAATTTTTCCCCTCGATTCTAGTTCTGCGAGAACAGCAAGACAATGGGAAGCCAATAGATAAGCATAACAAACTCCTCATAAATAAAATGAGAGCCAAGAGTCAATGTACAACACAACACTGAATACAACGGAATCAAAATGACCTCATCCAACAGATCTGGTGATGGTCAAGATACATCATAACAACAAACTACAAAGAGAGAAAAATGTCAAATATGAGGGAGAGCCTGGAAATCCTCCAACAACTCTCTCGTATCTAAATGATCTGACTTTTCCACCAACCCCTGGATGAGCAGCTCTCTCTGACTGATGATGCTCTGCAAGCTCTGAACATAATCCTCCCAAGCTCCTTCACCGAATGCTTCCTCAAGCTTGCACCTCTTCACATCTGCTCTTGCCTTATAGTCCTCCAAGGTTGCAAGATCTTCATTCAATCTACAGTTGCTTTCACGCCGGAGTGAGGATTCAGCTACAATCTTCTCATCTCTCACCTGGATCTGAGCCTTCAACTTAGCAATCTGTTGTCGCAGTCCGTCTTCTCGCTCCTTGTTGTTAGTCAGAGTGGCGTTCCATTGGTCGTTAAACTTGGAGATCTCTACATATGCTCTGTCCAGCTCTTTCTTCTTAGAACTAAGAACATCACTGACGCTCTTCAAATCTAAGCCCACACGCTCTCGAGTGCGAATCTCTGGAGTTAGCTCTCTACCCAACTTGTTCACCAATTCAGTTTGCTTCTTAGATGAAAAAGTTGCTTGATTTATCTCGCTTCGGAGCTGAATAACCTCTTTTCCCAACTCCTCGTTTTCCTTACGCAACTCCTCCTTCTCGGCCCATAGTTGATTATATCTCTGAATATCAACTATAGTCGGCTCCTCAATCATCAAAGGATATAAGGGCTCACAAACTGGAAACGGCATCAACAATCTCTCTGCTCTTTCCTAAATCCAAACCACATAAGGTTCATAAGCTCTACTGTTGCTCTTGCCCAAGGAAACCTGTAAGTGCTATTGATTGGCTGCATTTTGTGGTAAAACACTAAGAACATGTATGTATGACATGTCTAATGATAGTGCAAACATAATGTGGACTGTGCAAGGTAAGTTGACTTGGCTAAAAGCAAGTTAAACTGGATGTCATACCCAATGTTATGACTTAGGTCGTATGACATCAAGTGCAGGTTTGCGCAAGTTTGTTTTTCTGGTAGCTATAAACCAGGAAACAGAATAGGAGCTCAAGCTGGATATCATGAGACTTTCTAGAAGCCCTAGGCGAACTAGAATATCCCTGAAATAAGTGGCAAGCGTGCAGATCATTGAAAATAGGTTTGTTATGGATAAAACCTAATTTATGCACCAAGGCCCAAAAGAACTGACAGCTGCTATAAAGATCAGAAGATGCAATCCTAAACAACAACTCTTGATAGAAGAATATAGAATGCAGATTGCAGAGTCCCTGGAAGTGAAGAAGGCTAGTCTTCACGTGTGAATTCTATCTAGGAATACTTGTACTCCAAGCAATTGTCTGGTGGATGATTTGCATTGGATAGGTAGATTCTAGGCTGTGTCTCACTCAAAGCTGTGAAGCAAGAGTTTGTGTGTGTACCTTGATCAAAGCTGTGAGGCAAGATCAAGGTGTGTGTGGAGTGTATCTCCTCAACGGGTATGTAATTCAAATTTATATATCACTGTGGTGTGATTGAGGGGGAGTGAGTGGGTATACTCAGGTCTAGAGTGTCTCTAGGCTGAATTGTCATTGGGTAGGTTTTAAGTGAGGAGTGCAAATTGTGTTGTTTGACTCTGAATCATTTCTACTAATAGTGAAGTTCCTCCCTGACTTGGTAGCCCCCAGATGTAGGTGTTGTTGACACTGAACTGGGTAACCAATTGTTGTGTATTTACTGCTTTTATTATTACTGATTATTAGTTGTTAAGTAGCAGATGTCATAGTGAATGTTATAACTTTGGTAATAACATCCATCGTGTGCTTGCCAGAATTTTAAATTGGCATCAGAGCAGGCACCCTGCCTGTTTAAATCTGAGTGAGATCTAGGGAAAATAAATTCTAGTACAATGGATAAAGATATAGGATTCACTAATAGACCTCCAATTCTGGATGGATCTAATTATGATTATTGGAAACCAAGGATGATTTCATTCTTGAAATCTATAGACTACAAGGCTTGGAGAGCTGTGAATTCAGGCTGGGAACATCCTGTGAAGACTGACAAGGATGGAGTATCTATGCTAATTCCTGAAGAGGAATGGAACAAAGAGCAAGAGGCTCTAGCTCTTGGGAACTCTAAAGCCTTGAATGCTCTATTCAATGGCATAGATAAAAACATCTTCAGGCCGGTACACCACTGTGAACTAGAAAAGGATGTTTGGGACACTCTCAGAACTACCCATGCAGGAACTTCCAAGGTCAAAACGTCAAGACTTCAAATGCTGACCACCAAATATGGAGGTCTGAGAATGAAGGAAGATGAGACCATTCATGAGTTTTACATGAATGTTCTTGAACTTGCAAACACCTCAGGAGCCTTAGGTGAAAAGATGGCTGAAGAGAAGCTTGTAAGGAAGATTCTCAGGTCCTTACCTAAAAGGTTTGCTATGAAAGTAACAGCCATTGAAGAAGCCCAATACATATGCAACATGAAGGTGGATGAACTTATAGGTTCTCTCCAAACATTTGAGATGGGCATGTGTGATCATTCTGTGGAGAAAAAGAGCAAAAGTATAGCTCTGGTCTCAAACACTGCTGATTCAGATGAAGAAGATGGTGAAAAGGAAGAAAATTTGTCAGAAGCAATAGCACTGCTTGGAAGACAATTTAGTAAACTGATCAAAAGAATATATCAGAAGTCAAAGCCCTATGTCAAAAACAGCTCCTCTAACAGAAGCAAAGCTGAAGACAAAGCTGGCCAAAGCAAAGGAGTCCAATGTCATGAGTGTGAAGGATATGGATATATTAGGAGGGAATGTCCCACATACCTCAAAAAGAAAGGAAAAGGCCTAACTGTCACTTGGTCTGATGAAGACTCATGAAGTGAATAAGAAGGAGAGTCTGCCAAGCATGTCACTACTTTCAACAGTGTGTGCATATCTGAAGGGAACTCAAGTGAAGAAGAATTGACTTTTGTGGAAATTGCATCCTCATATCAAAAGCTTCATATCAAAAGAACAGAACTGTACCAGCAGGGAGAGCAACAGAAGAAAATCATCAAGGAGTTAGAAGCTGAAAAAAGAGAGCATCTAGCCACAATAAACACACTCAGAAGTGAAGTGAATGAGCTGAAAGGTAAAAAGGATCAAATGACAAAATCCATAAGGATGCTCAATTCTGGGACTGACACCCTAGAGGAAATCCTTCAGATTGGTCAGACCTCAGGAGATAGGTCTGGACTAGGATTTGTTGAGAGACAAAATCCTGTGTTGAAACAAAAGAGATTACAACCTGAGACTCAAAAGTTAAAAAGGATGTCACGACCAATGTCACAACATCCACCCCACAAAAACTGGAATCAAGTCAAGAGACAATTCCAAAGGCATAGGTGTTACCACTGTGGAAAACTTGGGCATATTAAAGTTGTGTGCTTCTGGCTGCATGGATTTCCAAGTCAAGGAAAAGACAAACAAGGTACACATGGCAAAAGGCATTCATGTGCCAAACCCAAGAAGGAGGTGCCTTACAAACAAAGAAATTGGGTGGCCAAGGAGGTTGTTCTGATAGCCCACACATCTCTAAGAGTGTCAGCTAAAGAAGACTGATACTTTGATAGTCGTTGCTCTAAGCATATTACTGGTATTAAGAATCTGTTGGTAGACATCAAGCCACATTCCTCGAGTTATGTGACCTTTAGTGATGGGGCAAAAGGGGAAATCAAAGGTGTTGGAAAACTAGAGAGCCCTGGAGTTCCTAACCTAACCAACGTGCTGCTGGTAAACGGACTAACTGCCAACTTGATCAGTATCAGTCAGCTCTGTGATCAAGGACTAAGTGTGAAGTTCTCTAAAGGAGAATGTATGGTCACAAACGGTGCAAATGAAGAAGTGATGAAGGGGCTGAGATCCAAAGACAACTGTTATTTGTGGGAGCCAAAGGACATTTGTAAATCCACAATGTGCTTTATGGCAAGAGAAGAACAGGAAGTAAAATTATGGCCCCAAAACCTTAGGCATCTTCATTTAAGGGGAATGAAGAAGATCATCTCCAAGGAGGCTGTAAGAGGAACCCCTAAACCAACTATTGAAGAGGGAAAAGTATGTGGGGAATGTCAAGTAGGCAAACAGACCAAGACATCCCATACAAGGGTTGGACATCTAACTACATCTAGAGTTCTAGAAGCACATGGACCTGATGGGACCAATGCAGGTAGAAAGCCTTGGTGGAAAAAGGTATGCATATGTGGTGGTTGATGATTACTCCAGATACACCTGGATAAACTTCATCAAAGAAAAATCTGATGTTTTTGAAGTCTTCAAAGAACCGTGCATCGAACTCCAAAGAGAAAAGGAGAGTGGTGTTATCAGGATCAGAAGTGATCATGGAAAGGAGTTTGAAAACTCCAAGTTTGATGAGTTATGTGCAACTGAAGGCATAAGCCTTAAATTTTCCTCTCCTATCACTCCTCAACAAAATGGAGTAGTAGAAAGGAAAAACAGAACTATTTAGGAATCTGCTAGAGCCATGATTCATGCAAAGAAGCTGCATATGCACTTCTGGGCTGAAGCAATGAATACAGCATGATATGTTCACAACAGGGTTACCCTGAGAAAGGGAACATCCTTCACTCTCTATGAATTGTGGGAAGGAAGAAAACCAACTGTGAGGTATTTTCATGTGTTTGGAAGCAAGTGCTACATCTTGACAGATCGTGAACAAAGAAGGAAAATGGATGCCAAAAGTGATGAAGGAATATTCTTGGGATACTTTACTAACAGCAGAGCTTACAGAGTATATAACTCCATAACAAAAGTATTAATGGAATCCATTAATGTTGTCATTGATGATAAAATTGAAGAAATCAATGTCATAGAGGATGTTGGAACATTGCTTGAGACTCCATCTAAGGAGACTGAAGACACCCAAACTATAAGTCCAAATTCTGAACTAGAAACAGGAAACAAAGAACCCTCTATTAGAATCCTGAAAGATCATCCCAAAGATCTTATAATTGGAGACCTCAACAGTGGAGTAAGGACTAGAACAAGAGAAGTCATCTCAAATTCCTGCTTTGTGTCCAAGGTTGAGCCCAAAAATGTTAAGGAAGCTCTCACTGATGAATACTGGATCAAGGCTATGCAAGATGAATTGGAGCAATTCAAAAGAAATGAAGTATGGGAATTAGTGCCAAAACCTGAAGGAACAAATATCATTAGAACCAAATGGATTTACAAGAACAAGTCAGATGAAGAAGGAATCATAGTCAGAAATAAAGCTAGACTGGTGGCTCAGGGGTATACTCAAGTAGAAGGAATTGATTTTGATGAAACTTTTGCACTAGTTGCAAGACTTGAGTCAATCAGGCTGATGTTGGAAATTGCCTGCATCCTAAAATTTAAACTCTTTCAGATGGATGTAAAAAGTGCCTTTCTGAATGGATATCTAACTGAGGAAGTATATGTGGCACAACCCAAGGGATTTGAGGATCCTAACTTAACAGACCATGTATACAAGCTAAGGAAGGCACTTTATGGATTAAAACAGGCCCCTAAAGCATGGTATGAAAGGCTAACTGAATTTCTCACCACAAAAGAATACAGGAAAGGGGGAATTGATAAGACACTGTTTGTAAAAAATGAGGGTGGAGAAATCATGATTGCTCAGATATATGTGGATGACATAATATTTGGGAGAGTGTGAGAAAAGATGGTGAAGCAATTTGTTAAGCACATGCAGTCTGAGTTTGAAATGAGTATGTGTGGAGAACTAACTTACTTTCTTTGGCTACAGGTCAAGCAAATGGATGATTCCATATTCATCTCCCAAAGTAAATACACCAAAAATATAGTTAAGAAGTTTGGGATGGATAATGCAAGTCACAAAAGAACACCTGCCCCCACTCACCTAAAGTTATCCAGAGATGAAAGTGGTACGAGTGTTGATCAAAGTCTATACAGAAGCATGATTGGTAGCCTGCTGTATCTAACAGCCAGCAGACCAGACATTGCCTTTGTTGTTGGTGTATGTGCCAGGTATCAAGGAGATCCTAAAGTGAGTCACATGAACCAAGTTAAAAGGATTCTCAAATATGTGAATGGAACTTGTGACTATGGCATACTCTACTCTCATGGGTGTGATCCTACCTTGTCTGGCTATTGTGATGCTGATTGGGTTGGCAGTGCTGATGATAGAAAAAGCACATCTGGTGGATGCTTCTTCTTGGGAAACAACCTAATATCTTGGTTCAGCAAGAAGCAAAATTGCATCTCACTGTCCACTGTTGAAGCTGAATACATAGCAGCTGGTAGTAGCTGTTCTCAGCTGGTATGGATGAAGCAAATGTTAACTGAATACAATGTCACTCAGGATGTTATGACATTGTACTGTGACAATCTCAGTGCTATTAACATTTCCAAAAATCCAATCCAACATAGCAGAATGAAGCACATTGATATAAGACATCACTTCATTAGAGATCTTGTGGAAGACAAAGTGATTTCCTTGGAGCATGTGTGTTGTACCCCAAAATTTGCCCAACCTTTTCTTTACTTGGTTTATGTTTCATTTCATTGTTCTAGCATATTGCATTGCATAACATTTTGCATTTACAGGGGATCAAGAGATGTGTATCTAACAAGAGGAATTTTCCAAGGGTTCTAAGCCTAATCAAGAGGTTGTATTCAAGTCAACAGGGGTTATCATCATCAGAGACAAGTCAAAGCCCTTTGGATAGGCAGATAAGTGTGTGTGGCTCACCTCCTGTCTAGGAGGTCATTTGAATATCATCTAAAGATCACAAGCCCATGGTTATGGAGGGAGATTATCATTTAAGCTCATTGGAGGCCTTGTAGGTCATTGTGGAGTTCATTCAAGTGTTTATACCAAGTGCAATTGGCTACAGTTGAAGATGGTGCAATTAGAGTTTTCATCTGATCAACCCTAAGTCAACTGTGAAATTGAAGGAGATTAAGACTCAATTCCAAGTCCTTATGGTCATGGAATGTTGTGTGGAGACACATGAGATATCATTTCAAGATCAATTCATCAAGAATCAAGAGTGTGAGGAGTTACTAAATTAGGGTTCTCAGTGTAAAATCCCATGTTTAGTGCCTAACTTCAAGACCACCTATCTCAAGATACAAGTCTCATCTCATCTTAACTCCAACATGAAGTAGAGCATGTTTCTAGATTTCTTTTGAGTACTAGAAGTCATTCAACTGATTTCTAGAACTCAAGTTATGATGCTGGCAAGTTACAGGTCCTTAGATGAATGTGATTTTGGTCAACAAAAGTCAACCAACTTCCAAGCCACTTTTGACCTAGAAGGATGTTTCTCCTCAACTTTTGATGAACATGAAAGTTGTTCCTCATGATCTTAGATTTCCAAAGAGTACTAAAGGTCCTTCATCTGATTTGTAGAACTCAAGTTATGACGCTTGCAAGGCAGAGGTATTTTGGGAAAGCAGGATTACAGGTCATTTTCATTATAGGTCCATTTGACCACTTTGCACACTTCAAATGGAAATCTTCCTAACTTCAAACTTGCTCCAAATGGGGTAATTTTCTCAACCAAACATCAAGGCATCAAAGTTTTGGCTTGGATTGAAGAATCCCTAAAGAAATTTCCATGAAAAAGGCCTTAAAAGGGGAAGATCAAATTAAATTCATTTGGGATCATTTTGTACCAACCTTGTGCATTTTTTGTGTGCCAAATACACTTCAAACACAATGCCAACTTTGGATTTGAGATTTGAGCTCATTTTGGTGGCCATTTTCAAGCTTACTTCAAGATTAAGTAACATATCCAAAACATGCCATAAGATTAAATTAAGGAACCATTTGCAGCCCTTGGATCAACCTACCTCAGATGTAAGCTAGCTGAGCCATTTTTACAGCTTGACAAGGTGATTTTCGTGTACCTTTTTAAGTGGCTATAAAGAGAAAAAGTGAAATTCAATTGGGCTTAAGGAGCATAGAATTAGGCTTTCTTTCAATCCAAATCCATCATATATATTCTCATGATTACACACAAGCTTTCAGAACTGATTTTGGTGAGAGATTGGACAAGAACACATTGAGAGAAAGTGAGGAAAAAGTCAAAATCGTATTTCAAGTTTCACTGAGTTTCAATCAAAACCAAAGATTTAGAAAGGTTCCTTGAGTTTCATAGAACATTTCTGGGTGTTTTATTTCAAGCTTCACTAACAAACTGAGCTCCGTGGAAGCTTGATTTTAGGTTTTCTTTTAATCCATATATCTCACTATTTATGCATCCATATTGTGCCATTTTTGCATGTTTGTAAACCTCTTGATGTGTAGTTGGTTTCTGGATTGATTTTATGGTTGTTCATGAGTTTTTGAGTTTTGAGCTCATTTCTTTTCTTTTTCGTTTTGTCTTATTAAAGCATGATCAATGAAAATGGGTAGTGGATTTGGAATCTGCATAACCTGGAGATCATTTTTTACTATTTATTTGCTTATTTTGGTTAAGTTTTGAAGCACCTGGTGTTGCGGTGAGAATCGTGATACCAAGCTATTGATTAACTTGAATCTTTAATTCTTAGATTACAACCGGACTTTAATTTATCCAAAGGAAAGTTCTAAAGAAAGAAAACCCCTTTTCGCGATGTAACAACAACGCTAAGAGATTCGGGGATCGGGGGTTGGTTATGCCTAGGGTAGGTATTTCACATCCTAAACATCTGTAGGACTCTACAGGAACCTTTTGTTTGTTTGCATGCTAAGTTGGTAAATGTTTGCTAAGGTTGGGATTGGGTAAAAGGTGTAGGTTAAAACCTAATGATAGTTTCTAAGTTTGCTCGCAAAGACATCACGTCCTCTGCCTACGTATCCTAACTAGAATAGAATCAGAGCAATCGTAGTTCACCTCACAAGGGATGAAGAACACTTGATTACGATCAAGGTTCAAAGAGGAACAAACATAACAATGCTTGTATAGAGTTTAACAAAACTCTCTAGATCTATGTTATAACACTCAAGAGGGGAGTAAGTAATCATTTCCATGATTCTTACATAGAGTTTACCAACTCTATCCTAGGGTTCTAGTTGAAGAACACTCCTAGTGAAGGTGAGGCTTTTTAGACTTAAAGCAAAGTCTAATGGCTTGGATGTTCTATCTTCACTAAGCTAGGGTTTAAGATGACATCACAAAGTCGAGGGAGGGTAATGAACTATCCAATGACACAAGGGTCAAGGGAGAGACTATTCCTTTGGAAGGAGAGAGAGAGAGAGAGAGAGAGAGAGAGAGAGAGAGAGAGAGAGAGAGAGAGAGAGAGAGAGAGAGAGAGAGAGAGAGAGAGAGAGAGAGAGAGAGAGAGAGAGAGAGAGAGAGAGAGAGAGGCAACTTGGATGAGAACTAAAAAGTTCCATCACTTGGGGAAATAAACTTAACAAAGCAAATGAACAATTAAGCAAGATGAACAAGATTACAATCAAGTAAGCATGCATATTACAATAAGCAATGATCAAATAGGGTGAATGGTTACAACCAAAGCATGCAAGCATATTACAATAGGCAAGCAAATATGAGTTCTTACAAGACTTACAGAAAAGGTAAACACCTAGACATATCTTGACAAAGATGAAGGTATATCTTAACAAAGATGAAATCATATCTTAACAAAGATTGAAAGTATATCTTAACAAAGATTGAAAGAGATGAAGGGGAAAACCATGTAAA
The DNA here is from genome assembly GCA_963859935.3 of Lathyrus sativus. Lineage (NCBI taxonomy): Eukaryota > Viridiplantae > Streptophyta > Magnoliopsida > Fabales > Fabaceae > Lathyrus > Lathyrus sativus. The sequence goes on from OZ012741.1 coordinate 158,517,063, forward strand.
CAAATCATAATTTGAAAGTCAACATGTCATAATCTCAAGGTATATCATGTGTAACAACAATATGCATTTGATGACAATCAATATAAGCAAACATGTCACAACAGTTTAAACTCAATTTTAGGAAGAAAATAATATGAGATCATGGTGAAAACCAAGGGATAACAAGTCCTAACATGTTAACTAACATAAAGGAGTCAATCATTAATAAATCTTACAAGATAAATTAAGCATGGCATGAAAGATAATTCAACGATATGCAAGATAACGATCTTGAAAACAAACCAACTTTCAAGTAGGTAAAAGGCATTGTGACTACAAGCAATTTGAAATATTTTTACATTAAATGAAACTAGACATTGTCATGAACATGTTGCAAAAGGAATGGATCAAAAATGATAAAATATGAACAAGTTATGAAATTTGGAAGTTTTGAATGAATTATGACAATAAAACCACATAAATGAAATAAAAAGGAGAAGAAAGGGCCAAGCTGGGAATTGAACCCAGGCCCTTCAGTTCACAAACATCACACTCAACCACTAAGGCACACATGCGCGCACTGGCAAGGGAGTGGAAGGAAAGAAGAAAATGAAATCAATTACAAATGAAAAATAAAAACAACAAAAGGGTTGATCCCAAGGATCGAACCCTAGTTTGGCAAGTGAAAGGCGCATGAGAGAGTAAGGTTTCTACCACTGGGGTGGCTATGCATCCGTTGATTTAGCCACCCCTAAAAACATATAAGGCAAGAATTCATGGATTTCTGGGCAAACAAAAGAAGCAAGAACAAGGCAAGATACCACATGCGTTTTGATTCATAACTATGTCAAATCTTGGTCTTTTTTATGAAATTTTAATCAAACTTGGTTGTTTTTAAACAAGGAATAAGATGGTGCAGTTGAAATTTTAAAATAAGGCCTTGAAATGAAAACACGATAGAAGATGCAAGGTTGGCAATTGAGATACATTTTGAAAACTACAAACAGCTGTGAGCTCAAATTCATGTGAAAGGCAATGCATACAAGTTTCATATGTCATAAAAAAAGGTGTTGCACCCTTAAGGCTCAAGCAAAGATCAACAAACATGGAGTTGGCACATGAATTGCAAGTAAAAGCATGAAAATGCTGCCACTGTCAAGACAGAATGGGAAATTGAACATGAACATCATGAGGTCTCAACCAACATATAGGAAATGCAATGAGTAACACACATATGAACATCACAATGTTAAATACAAACACAAAAATACAACTGTTAAGCTATGCCAAGTGAAAATTGGAGAAAAATGCAAGTTGAGGAGCAAATCAAGAAACAGGCATAATTGAAATGAGCAGACCCTTCAAACATGCTCAAAACAACATATGAAGTGTGTCTATACCTTAAAATTGTTCACAAACAACATGGAATTGAAAATCACAGGCCAACTGCTCAATCACTCATAAAATGCAATATTTGGATCAAAACTGGTTTGGAACAGTTGGAGGTTAGGAAAATGCCACACACAAGTTTCAAATGAGATAGGGAATGATGCTAGCATTTAAGATACTCATGAAATGCATAGAACCAGAAAATGGCTATCAAGCCACAATTGTCAAACATGGGTGAGGGGCTATCATGACAGAAAAATAGGACATACAAAAATGATTGATTCATGCACATACAAGTTTCAAATACTATTAGAGGTCCAATGTTTCATGAACTGGCCTAAAACCAATCAAACCAGAAAAAGTGAAGTGTGTGCAATGGCTTTCAAAAAACAGTTTGACAGCAAATGGTGCAAACTGGTCCAGCTATGAATCAATGGTCTCATGTTGACAAACATTACACACACACATCATAAATTCATAAAAGAATGAGTTACAGCTCAGTAACTAGGCATATTGCAAGCAAACAAGAAATTGGCATATTCATGGTGAATTTTAGCTCAAAAATGCAGTTTGAGGGTGAAATGCAAATGCAGGCAATCATGGATCAAACCAATCATCTACACACACTAGAATCAAGCATATGGATGAGTTACAACTCAAAGATTAGGCATAGACAAACAGGACAACATCTTGGTATGTTCATGGCATATTCTAGTATGAAATGCAATTGGAAGTAAAATGCAGAAAACAGACAAGAACAGACCAAATAACCAATGTACACATATCATTATCATGACAAGGAATGAGTTTCAACTCTAAGAATGAGCATATGACAGTTGGATCAAAAAACATGTTGTGGTAGGTGTAGCGGTAAAAATCGTGAGTATAAGTTATTGATTAACTTAACTCAAAGAAAACAAGAGTCGCCACCGCACTTTTATTTTATCCAAATAAAGGAAAGGAAAAAGAGCGAACAAAACCAAAGAGTTCTAAAATAAGAACACGAGGCAGAGATCGAGGTAAGGGGGTTGGTTACGCAATGGGAAGGTGTTAGCACCCAAAACGTCTATAGTACTCTATAGGAGCCCTTTGAAATATTTACGCTTTTTGGTTTGAAAATGGTTTGTTTGAAAAGAGATTGGGGAGATGAGAAGAGAATTATTTTTTATATTTTTGTGTTTGGAGAGACTTGTCGTCTCATGCCTACGTACCCATAAAGTGCAATATGGAATCAAAACCCCGTAGTTCGTGGTACAAATGACAAAATTTTGTTGGTTTTGATTGATTTTAGATGTTCAAACAAGTCGTCATTTCAAGGAGAAAACTGCGACTATCCACCCACGAGTATTAAGACAACATTTGCGTCACATAAAGATGGAGGATTTGCTTGGATTATCAACAAGACTATCACTCAACATCAACGTGGAAAATGTCAAAGTCTTAATAATATGGGGAATAGGAGATTTACATCTCAACTATAGAAATGAATCATGTCTAAACTTTATGAAAAGTTTTAAAGTGAAAAGTGCATAAAGGCACAAAAAGAGTTGATGAGTTTTTTTGTATTTTTTATGTCTTTTGAAATTGGTCAAAGCATGATTAACATTGATTGACTTTTATTAAGAAAAACAAAGTTTAAAAATCACTTGACGAAAGTCAAGGTTTTATTGCGAAAGCGGTTTTGAAGTTTGAAACCAAGAAGGTTTTGAAAGAGGGAGAAAGTTTTGAAAATTTAAGAAGGGGAGGAGATGAAGTGACTATCCTAAAAAACAAAATAAGAGCTAGAGATAAGAAAGATCTAACCGACTTGTAGCACACTCCATAGCAAGCAAAAAAGAATTCCATCCGATTTAAAGCATAAGCTAATGAGCGAGCCAAATAAAGGCTAAGATCCACAATACTCCAAGCATAGGAATGAGAGCCCTAATTCTAAGTCCAAAATGTCCATGAAGTCCAAGGTCTAAGAATGGTCCAAGAGTATAACCACAAAGTTAATAGCACCAATTTTTTTAGATGTTTTATCCTTTATTAGTGTTTTGAACAAAGTATGGTCCAAGTGGACAAAAGAGAAATGACATAAACATAAACAAAGATATGGTATGAAATGATAAAATGGAAACATAAAAGTAAAAAATAAAGAGTAAGAAGAGAATATAAACAAAATTAAACAAGGATATTGTTAGTGAATTAGTGGTTAGTGGTTAGAACATATGATCAATGATGATTAATTCTTGCACTTAGACCAAGATTAATGAAAATTCATTAGAGGATTGATAGAATCAAAGCCTCCTAACAATGATTTTCATAGGTATTGGAGTTAAGACAAGCAACTAAACATACTTGGACTTTTAAACGTAAGTTTGAGCCACGAATGATCATTTTCCGATTAAGGGACAATTTAGCGCTATGTTAAGCAATCGTAATCGGGTTTATGTAGAAACCACGACTATCTGAGGCCGGTCAATAAAATGTTAGTGTTAATACATGTTAGAGAAGTGATATGTAAATCACTCTCCTAAAACATGCCACACAAAAAGAAAAGAGGTAATGATCTCATCATAATCAAGATTTTTAATTAATTAATCAAAGGTAATCTTTCACTATTCCAAAGTAAGGAGAATTATCTCAATGATTATTCGTCCATAGATTTGAAATAATGAAGATTAAACAACCTTGATAATCAACAATCTATGATCCATAGATTTCATCGATCAAAAATAAAAAATAAAAAAAAGAAAGAAAAAAAAGAATGACAAGAAATCACAATTTGAATCTTAAATCGATTAAATTATCATCAATATCAATCACCTCTCTTGGTGGATAAAAATCAACACCCAAAGTCCATTGATATTGATGAAATCTTATCAAAATTCAAGATCCAAAACCACCAACAATTAATCAAAATATTTTCAAATAATTTTTTAATGCTTTCTTTTTTTCAAGAATATTATTATTAGTTTATAAAAAATAAACTAATAACAATATAAAAAAAAGAAAAGATAAGAAAAAGAATAAATAAATGAAAAAACAATTTAAAAGGAGAAAGAGAACAGAAACTTCATCTTCTCCTTTCTTCTTCACGGTAACTTCTTCGCACCATTTTTTTTCGAGCTCAAAGCTTGCTTAGATCAAAGCGACGGGATGCGAAAATCACACCGAACAGATCGAAATCAAAAGTTCTTCACAACAGTACCAACAGTTTAAAGAATCACAACAAAAGATAACGGATCGAAAATGACGGTGAAGCTCAATCTACCTTCAAACTCAGGTAAGAAATCAATCCAAACTTCTTCTTGCTTCTCTTCTTCTTCTGAACGAATCTCTGGTTGAATTGATCTGTGTTTGAGGTTGACTTGAAGTTAATTTGGTGGAATGAAGTATGAGAAGAGAATGAACGAAGGTTTTTTCTGGTAGTGAGGAATTTGGGGAAGAAAATCAGCAGAGGTTTTTTGGCTTGAAAAGCTTCAGAAAAATGAAGAGGTATGCACCCTATTTATAGATTGAGAGTGAGAAGAAATGATTTTCCGTTTTGTGTAAATTTCCTGCCGTTTTGTGATGGGTGTGTTGTGCGTGATATTTTTTTGTTGGTATTTTACATGTCGTTTTGCAATTTTTCTCTTTGTAGCTCATTTATCTGACGTGGATTATTATTCACCTAACTCACTTACTTTTTATTTTTTGTTTCAGCTTGTGAATATGGCTTGGTTAATGGCTCACATTGATTGATGGCTGAAGTAGTGATATATTTCACTTATTTCATATGGACTCAGTTCCTCTGGTGCAGGACTGGAATTTTGCAGTTGTTGTTGATTCTGAATTATACAGGGATCGAGTTCGGTAATACGGCAAAACCGTTCATACCAGAATCTTCCTGCCGTGATTGAAATGCTTCCCTCTTTTGAGAACTTAACAGCATTACCAACAATATTGAGAAGAGTTTGCATGAGACGCTTTTCATCACCAATTGCATACACCGGCAAATCTGGTGCGAAATGTAAAGTGAGTGACAGCTTTTTAACACATGCGACAGGTTTAATCAAGTTAAGGACCTCTCTAAACATTGAATGAAGATTAAACGTTGTTGTTTCAAGCTGAAAACTGCCATCTTCGAGTCGTGAAAGATCTAAAACATCGTTGATGAGCGTAGCCGATAGATTGCTGCTTTTCAATATTGTTTCCACCATCAGACGTTGCTCGGCCGTCATAACTGTTTCTTGTAACAATGAAGAGAGTGCAATAATTGCATGCATCGGAGTTCTCATCTCGTGATTCATAACAGCCAAAAAGTCATTGCGAGCATGAATTGCAATTTCGGCTTCTCTTCTAGCCGTATCAAGTGCAACATTCTGCTCCATAAGCTGGTCCCTTGCTGAATGAAGAATCGACGTGAAATATCATCGCAAAATGGCGACATATATTGACAACAAACTCATCTGCAGAATCTGTGAGATCTGGCTCACTGGTTATGTATATGTTGTTTGTATTGCAGTCAGGATGCCACAAGAGATGGTCATTCACAGTCTCAGTTTGAAATCCGGCTTGGGTGAGTCAACATAATCATCATGGGATCACTGTAAATTGAGAATTTAATGCATGAACAATCAACGGTTTGGATCATATTCTTGAAATCGGTCCTTGAAATCTTCAACGATTTTCATCTCTTCATCTTTGTTATGTTTGCGATTCCTCCAGTCTGCATTATCTGCCATATTAAGCAACCTTGCCAGAACCTCACGTCCAAACTGGGCAGGAAACGTGTCTTTCTCCTCAACATGGTGCAGCAAAATTGTGCCTCCTGGGATTTCAGCATAGAACAAGCTTGAATTCCCGTCAGTTTGTGTCTTCAAAAACTTTCTTTCATCAGAAATGCTATCGAATTTCTTTACAACAAATTCAAATCCCAACTCTATCAAAAGATCAACAGCTTCTGATTCAGAATTATGCTTCATGTGAAAAGCAACTATCTGTTGTACAAGTTCCATGATATCATCAATTGGAGCCTCTTCACTCTGTCGTTTTGCATATTTCTGAAAGCATCAACAAGAGTGACATGTGCTTTATCAGCATGGTTAACATACTCATCTGCAGGATGGTAAGCGCCCCTTGTTTCTGCAGCTTTTGGATTCAACGGCAAATGCAACTTCAAACAAATTTGGATACTCCTAGGGATCAGCCAAAGATTCAGTAGATTCTGGATTAACCTTGTCGAGATCTTTTTGATCAGCAATCTCCACATCTGCTCCAACATTCCTCAACGTGAAAACCTCATTCCATTGTAGAACATCATCGAATCATGGCTAGATTGATAGTCTTTGAAACAGGCAATTGTTCTAGAAATCCCGCACCCTTAGTTAAGGTAATGAATACATGAATTGGAAATGATGCATCTTGACCAGTTACAGTCAGTTTGAACTGTGGATTTTGAAGCCATGTACCATAATCCTGACACCCACCAACATTGTAGCCACGCTATTGACTACGAACAGTATGATGCATTTCTGATGGATAGATACGGAAAATATATATTGATCGAGAATGAGTCTGAAAATCTTGCCACGACATCCAGAATATACCATCGTTTGACTGCGGAACATGCTTCAGCTTGTGCTTTAACCTATCTGTCCATTCAGGTGATGAGTCGGACCAGTGACCATTCCACTCAAAAATTATGTAATCTTCAATTATGTTCACTGCAACCTCTCATGACAGCATGCTATTTTCAACAAGATTAAATTCATTTGGACTATTAATATCAATTCCATTCTCTAGAAGTGGCAGTAGAATATTGTAGCAAATGGCTGATCGATAACCAAGTACAATCACGGAGTTTCTCAAAGCAACCAGAAGCTGAATCTGCAGCAAACTCTCACCAGCAGATTCCTCCCAAACCTCCATAGTAAATGAGCATGTACACTATCCAGATTACCGCAGATGTTGGATTAGTCTCCAGAGCTTTGGACAGTACAGATAGAGCCTTTCGCACCCCTTGACAAGAATTGCGACTGAGCAAACTCCAAATTCTGATTGTTGACTTTAACAGATACAACAGGATATCCTTGCTGCTTAGTCCATGTGGTCATTAACTTATTCACAGGTTCACCAGATCCTTCCTCAAGTGCAGCCCATAGATCCTCAGTCTTAGCATTTGAACAAGCATGCTTTTTTATATATGAAGCTAGTGACCTCTGAAAGCTTTCAGCACCAAGATAACTTTGCAGCATCCTAATAACAGATGCACCTTTTCTATAGCTTATTGCATCAAATATCTCATCAATCTCGCGAGCATGATTTATCTCCACCTCAATTGGGTGAGATCCGGCAAGCCCGTCCAATCTAAGACCTGCCTCACATTCATGAAGAAATTGAGACCATATTTTCCACTCAGGAAACAAGCCATCAGCAGCTAAATAACTCACCCATGTTGCAAAACCCTCATTGAGCCATAAATGGGTCCACCACTCCATTGTAACAAGATTGCCAAACCATTGATGTGCTAGTTCATGAGCTACAACAATTGCAACCCTCTGTTTGTTAGCAGCAGCAGAATGCTGATCCTCATAGAGTAAAGCAGTCTCCCGGTATGTAACCAAGCCATAATTCTCCATGGCTCCAGCAGCAAAATCAGGTATTGCAATCATATCCAATTTTGGCAAGGTGTAAGGAGTGTCAAAGTAATCCTTGTATAGTCCCAAAGTTTTCACAGCAACATCAAGTGCAAACTTCCCTTGGTTTGCCTTGCCAATTTGACAATACACTCGGACTTTGACCCCATCGGGAGTATGATCTTCCACGTAATCAAACAAACCAACAACGACAGCAACCAAATACGTTGACATGATTGGTTATTCTTGATATGAAACAGTTTTGAGATTGTTATCAACTTTTTCTTCAGCAACTGGCATGTTGGAAAGAGCAACAAGGTCGGAAGGCACATCCAATGTAATCTTGAAAGTGGCCTTGCAAGCAGGTTCATCCCAACAAGGAAAGCATCTTCTGGCATCAGCTGGTTCAAACTGTGTAACAGCCCTATTCCTCTTGTCACCATTATGCTCATATTTGCTTCTGTAAAAGCCTTTCATTCTATCATTCAATATTCCTTCAAACTGAATATTCAACACACCCAATCCAACAGCTATTTCCTCTGGAAACTCCAACACCAGAATTTCATCATCTTCAAATAATTCAACTTTGGAAGGTTTGAAAACCTTAGAGGAATCGCGGTTGGTGAATGAAACAGCGTCGTTACCGACGGTGAGTTCGGCGGCATTGAGAACGATGAAATGAGTAGCGGTGATGACATCGAGATTGACAGCGACGGAACCGGAGAAACGGCATTCGACGAGGTCAGGTTTAAGCCTGATGTCGTAACGTTTTGGAACAGCGAATTTGGGGAGACGAGGTTGTCCTTTGAACTGATCCATCTTGATGCGACAGAGAGACAGAGATGAATGAAATTGTTCGCTTGATGATTCGAATTGACGCCTTTGGTGTGAAGGATAACACAATCTGGTAAATCGCTAAGCATGTCTATAAGTTCACTACCACTTCTTCAGAACTTAGATCCACAAAAGTAAAGTTTTCCCGACTTCCATACAGTAACTCAGCTAGAGAAACTGCAGTTTTCTTTTTCCCAAGCCTATCTGGTCCAACAAAATTCATCCATCTGTCCCCCCTTGCTCCACGGTCTTTATCCCTTTTTGTTGAGCCGCTGACTATTGTTCTGATAATAACCCTTATGGCTTCATCTTGCCAGCTTACCTCCTTGGAAAGAGCTTCAAAAATAATTTTAGGATTTCTTGCATCAACTTGTCGACAATATTCATAGCTTAAGCAGGATGAAGATTGAGATGGATGCTTCATGATAGTCTCTTCATCCAAATTAAAGCTTGAAGAAAATCGATTAGGGTTTTCTTTTGGAGGCTCGATTGTATATTGAACTGCAGTTTTCTTCAATTTATTGCTGGTAGGAGAGGAGCTTATTCCTAAGCCGAGGTCTGTGGTTACTGAAGTCACAGATGTGGGAGACAGTTGACTACCATCGGACACACTTGAACTGGACATGTTGCATGATCTTAGGTCACCTGTCTCGAGATCTTTTACTTTCTGGAACATCTCAGTTAGTTTCAGAGTATTGTTATCCTGTTTTGTCATGAAGAGAGTGGGAAAAGGACTTCTGGATTGTAATGTTGCCATTGATTGAACACCAACGGGTACATGAGAGTTGAGGCTGATGTGTTCAGTAGGTGATGTGTCTAAGCTTTTGCTTCTGCAGTTGTCAACATCTTCGTTTTTGTTGTCAGCAGTACAATGAAACCCCACAACAATAGGACAAGTATTTTCCTCAGGGATACGCTGATGCAGAACTTGGCATATGTTGTCCAAGTTAGTATGTGGCGTACAAGATTCACTACTATCCACCAAAACACCATCTTTGGTCTTAACATTCAATGCTTTTGCAGTGCCAAATTCGGTAGTCTTTAACCATTGAGGTAAGCTAGAAGGGTATGAATCAGGAGCCGAAACAGAAAATCTTTCCTTCGAAGCAGCAAGGATTTCATGTTCATAGTTTTCACCATATTGATGAGAGTGAGGAACAGAACCAAATGAACCATTTAGTGATCTTTTCAAATCAGATTGTGATGAAAAAAAGCCACCAAGTGGTACAAATGAATCCATTAAGCTTGGTCTGGGGCTATGATATGATTCAGAAGGCTTAACAGAAGTGATGGGAAGAATCTGCAAATCCCAATCTTTCTCCACAGAAGGAAACCTACCCAGAAATTTCAAGTAACTTTCATAACTAGTAGCAGAACCCACCAACCAAAACTTATCATAATGAATCTTCAACAATTTCGCCAATTCCTCAACAACACTCTCTTTTATGTTCATTAAAACAACTTATATTACTACTTTTACTATCACAGCTTTCAACTTCAATCTGATTTCCAACAAAACTCAAAGCCGGAATCACACATCCACCAAGCGGAGCAGAACACCCTTGAACAAACACATTTCTTGAGAAAATAGTCCACTATCACTGGTAACTCATAATTGAAGCAGACTCTTGATGGTTTGACCAAGATGAGGTCAAAAGTCCATCTGATTTAAACTTGAATGAATATCTTTGCTATTAGTCTCCTTGTAAAACCCTAAACACACAGAGAAAAAGAAGAAACAAACAAATTGAAAAAATATTTTTGATATTTTGTTTAGATGTTAGTAAACAGAAACAAACGTAAAGCAAGTAAGAAACAACAAGGGACCTAAGAGAATCAAAAAGTATGATCTTGTTTGTGGAATGATATGCAAATGAAATGTGGGATCTTAGGGGTAAAAATTAGGGTATTACAGCTGCCCCTATTTAAGATTCTTCTATCCGGAGATATGAAGATTAACATCTTTGTCTCGACTAGATAGAATAGACTTAAATATAACAATTAACCCAATTTTTAGCCCTAAGAGACCACAAAATGATATGATTATGCTAATGATATGCGAACATAAGACTTCTGTGGGGAAATAATGCCACAAGAGACAAACAAAAGCTCGGGAGAAAAAGAGAGACTCCATAAAAAAGCAAGATCCTATTCCAATAAGGGAAAGGAAACGACTCAATGGGGAAAGAGATACCAACTGCCAGCTACTGGGCGAAGATATTCGAACCGAAGAGAATAGGTAAAATACTCTCTACTGGTTACTGAGTAGAAAATAAGTGCAAATCACAAGAGAATTGTTATCTACCAGTTACTGGGTAGAAAACAAAGAAATGTATTACCTATTACCAGTTACTGGGTAAAAAGTAATCCACTCGTTGAAATATAATCAACTACCTGTTACTGGGTAGGAAAAGAAGCAACGCCAACTACTGGTTACTGAGTAGTTTAGCGAGATTAATAAACTTGAATGCAAGGGGTTACCATCTATCGGTTACTGGATAGGGTGAACAACATGTCAACTACCTGACACTGGGTAGGACGGACTCGACTACCTGTTACTGGGTAGGAGAAAAAGATAAAAGGTCAACTACCTGACACTGGGTAGGACAAACATACTCGACTACCTGTCACTGGGTAGGAGAAAGAGATATATCATTAGCTACTTGTTACTGAGCAGCTCCAAACACACAACAAACTTCTCAAATAAAGAGACAACCATTTGTTGGAAAAAGATATTAACAACTCTGTCGGGGATCTTTAAAAGAGATACGAGCAGGTTGAACCATGCAATAGAATTCTCATCGGGAGTTATTCCACAGAAATTCCAATTGACAGAAAAGCTGGTCGGATAAAGATCCATCATTTCACAATAAACTTCTCTGTTGAGGATGAACTAGAGAAATGTTATTTATTGTGAAGGTAAATTTCTGGAGATTACACAAGCTGCTCAAATAAAGAGGCTTCCACATGAAGTTGCATAATTAATTACCAAGAGAGTGTTATCAAAACACTACTGGGGAAATCAAATCTTCACCTTCTGATGGGGATCAATAACAGATTCTGCCGAGGAAAATAAATCCTCAAAAATACCTTCTTGTCATCCCGGTTTCACAGCCCAGGGAACACCAAAGTAACTGCTGCAAGAGACCAAAGTTCAATCCAGGAACAAACTGGAAAGAAACGGTCAAACAAGACTCGACCCAATGAGGAAATAACTCAACTGGGGAACAATTCCATCCAGATAAAAAACTGGGGAGGAAAGCTAAACAAAGCATCTTCCACAAGGCATAAACTCAATGGGGAATTAAAAATGATAGGTATTTTCTGCTTAGGGGTCGACACTCTAATGAAGAGAGGACACACGCATTCTGCGAGATAACAACATCGGGAAAAGGGAGATACCAACAAAAAATGCAGGATGCACAATGCAACAAAGACATGCTATGCTCAACCAAAATGAATGCGCATTCAATGAGTATGAATATGCTGATAAATCATACAAAAAGGGCAAACAGAGGGTGAACAAAACACCACAACACCACTGAAATACTCGGCTAATCTCTGCGAGTTAAAGATATCATTGGAGATCGTGCTGGGGATCAGCAACAGAAAATCTGCAAGAGATACACAAGAGCCATCAAAGGAAAATAAATCCTACTACAAGGCTTAAGTCTCGCTGAATAAACAAAGATATTGCTTGGGGAAAAGACCCCAAAGATCAATCTTCAACCATTAATAATTCAACAAGAGGGAACAACAATATGAACTCCGCTTTGAGAAAAAAAACTGTTGGAGAAAAACATAGCAACACAAATCTTCCAACCCTGCCAGGGGAATAAGAAGTTAACATCATAGCAAAAAGTCAAACTGTGGGGGATTTTAAATCAACACCCAATCACAAGGTGAGAGAAAACCCGACAGGTGACTGCTATGTCAACACTTCTCAACCTTGTTCTCTACTTGGGGAATAATCCAAAGTAAATATGCATAACCTCTGCTAGGAATCATCAAAGACAAATCTCCGCTTGGGCAAAAACATCAAGGAGAAGCGGTCTTCAAATTTCTCAACTGTCTGATCATTTGAATCAAGACTTTGCTGTGGAGAACCGTTCAACACTCGTCTGGTTTATCCAAAGAAACAAAACTCTGCTAAGGGAATATCAGCAAACTCTACTGAAGAGACCTCAATATAGCTCAAATGGGGAAACATCAACACAACTCTACTGGAGAGACCTCAATATAGCTCAAATGGGGAAACATCAACACAACTCTACTGGAGAGACCTCAATATAGCTCAAATGGGGAAACATCAACACAACTCTACTGGGGAGCTGCCAATAAATTCTACCAGAGAGGCAAGAAAGAACCCTGCTGAAGAGAACACTTACGCTTTTCGCTTCAAGATTCTACCATTCTTGGGATTACTGTTGATATTCTTTCTTTTATTTTCACAAATCAAAGAAAAATGTTTTTATAATTTTCAAAATTTAAATCAATTATTCACATTTGTTTCAAAAATCATCATCAAAAATAAAATGAAATTCTATAAACAGAAACAAAATAAGAATTGCAAACAAAGGGACAAAGGCCCAAATTCTATTGATAGAATGGTAGTCCGCAAATGGCGTAACTCCATGGATCATTACAAAGTTTGAAAAATGGTAAGTACAATGGAAAGTTCTACATTGAAATACAATGACCATTATTCTCCCTAACAACTTTGAATTCCAACTGTGCTTGAGACTTCAGCGGAGAATATTTGAAGTAAAACCTTTGATAGGAAATGTTGCTTTAAACGATCAAGACTGGCCAGATGCAGTTACTTGCCATGATCCCTAACTTTTGCCTAGATTGCCCTCTCGGGTTTTCAATCTACCGGGATGATTATTTCTATTTTTGTCTCTAATTTTTGCCTGGACCGCCCTTTCGGGTTTTCAATCCACCGAGACGCTCATTTTTGCCTAAGTCGCCCTTTCAGGTTTTCAACTTAGCGAGCTGTTCTTTTATTTTTTAGGCGAAGTATTTCTTGACTGCATCGGCATTCACAGGACGAGTGAACTCTTCTCCATCCATAGTTGTAAGAATTAATGCACTGCCAGAGAAGGCTCTCTTAACAACATATGGGCCTTCATAATTAGGAGTCCACTTGCCCCTAGAATCAGTAGTAAAAGTCGAGATCTTTTTGAGCACGAGGTCACCTTCTCTGAACACACGGGGTCGAACCTTCTTATCAAATGCTTTCTTCATTCTTTGTTGATATAATTGGCCATGACACAAAGCCGTCATTCTTTTCTCTTCAATCAGATTCAACTGGTCGTATCTACTTTGACACCATTCAGCCTCAGCCAATTCAGTTTCCATCAAAACTCTCATGGAAGGGATTTCAACCTCTATCGGGAGCACTGCTTCCATGCCATAAACAAGAGAAAAAGGGGTTGCCCCTGTTGAAGTGCGAACGGATGTACGATACCCATGCAGAGCGAAAGGAAGCATATCATGCCAATCCTTGTATGTAACAACCATCTTTTGAATAATCTTCTTAATGTTCTTATTAGCAGCTTCAACAGCCCCATTCATCTTGGGTCTATAAGGAGAAGAATTATGATGCTCAATCTTAAACTCATCACATAATTCCTTCATCATCTTGTTATTTAAATTCGACCCATTATCAGTGATGATCTTGCTCGGAACACCATACCGACAGATGATTTGATTCTTGATAAACCTGACCACTACTTGCTTGGTCACATTTGCATATGACGCCGCTTCAACCCATTTGGTAAAATAGTCAATAGCCACCAATATGAAACGATGTCCGTTCGACGCTTTAGGCTCAATCATTCCAATCATATCAATGCCCCACATTGAAAAAGGCCATGGAGAAGAGATAACATTGAGAGGAGTTGGAGGCATATGAATCTTGTCAGCATAAATCTGGCATTTATGGCACTTTTTCACATATTTACAACAGTCAGATTCCATTGTCAACCAATAGTAACCTGCCCTTAACATCTTCTTAGCCATCGCGTGTCCATTGGCATGGGTGCCAAAGGATCCTTCATGGATTTCTTTCATCAACATATCTGCTTCGTGTCTATCCACGCATCTGAGCAAGATCATGTCATAATTTCTCTTATACATCACATCATCATTCAAGAAGAAACTACCAGCCAATCTTCTCAAAGTTTTCCTATCCTTCTTGGATGCCCCAAGTGGGTACTCTTGATTCTGAAGAAAGCATTTAATATCATAATACCATGGTTTATCATCAACAACGTCTTCAACTACAAACACATGAGTTGGTCTATCAAGACGCATCACATTAATCTTTGGCACATCATTCCAATGATTTACCACAATCATGGAGGATAAAGTCGCTAAAGCATCTGCCATTTGATTCTCTGCTCTTGGTATATGGTGAAACTCAACTTTATTGAAGAAAGTTGACAACCTTCTTGCATAATCACGATAAGGAATCAAATCAGGTTGACGTGTCTCCCATTTCCCTTTAATCTGATTAATCACTAAAGCTGAATCTCCATATACATCCAGAATCTTGATTCTTAAATCGATAGCTTCTTCCAAGCCCATAATACACGCTTCATACTCAGCCGCATTATTTGTGCAATTGAAAACCAACCTTGCAGTGAAAGGAATATGAGAACCATGAGGAGTAACAATAATTGCACCAATACCTCTGCCATATTCATTAACCGCCCCATGAAAAATCAAACCCCAACGGGATCCAGGCTCAGGTCCTTCTTCATGTAATGGTTCCTCACAATCTTTAACCTTTAGATACATCACATCCTCATCAGGAAAGTCAAACTGAATAGGTTGATAATCATCAATTAGCTGGTGTGCCAAATGATCAGCCAAAACACTTCCTTTTATCGCCTTTTGAGTTCGATACTCGATATCATATTCTGATAACAACATTTGCCAACGAGCAATCCTCCCAGTTAAAGCAGGCTTTTCAAAGATATACTTGATTGGATCCATTTTAGATATCAACCAAGTTGTACAATTCAACATATACTGACGGAGGCGCTTGGCAGCCCAAGCTAGAGCACAACATGTCTTTTCAAGCATCGTGTATCGAGACTCACAATCAGTGAATTTCTTGCTCAAATAATAAATGGCAAATTCTTTTCTCCCAGATTCATCTTGTTGACCCAGAACACAACCCATAGACTCTTCTAGCACGGTCAAATACATAATCAAAGGTCTTCCTTCTACGGGAGGAGACAAAATAGGAGGTTCAAGCAGATACTCTTTAATTCTTTCGAAAGCTTTCTGACAATCTTCTGTCCAGACACAACCCTGATCTTTGCGGAGAAGTTTGAAAATCGGTGCACATGTGGCAGTCATATTAGAGATAAATCTAGAGATATAGTTCAAACGTCCCAAGAATCCTCTTACTTGTTTTTCTGTTCTGGGTGCAGGCATCTCCTGGATAGCTTTAACTTTACCAGGATCAACTTCAATGCCTTTCTGACTGACAATAAAGCCTAACAATTTTCCAGAACGAACACCAAAAGTGCATTTATTAGGATTCAGACGAAGCTTAAACTTTCTCAAACGTTGAAACAACTTCAATAAATTTTTAATATGATCTTCTTCAGTCTTCGACTTACAAATCATATCATCCACATAGACCTCAATTTCTTTATGCATCATATCATGGAACAGAGTGGTCATAGCTCTCTGGTACGTTGCACCAGCATTTTTTAAACCGAAGGGCATCACTCTGTAACAGAATGTTCCCCAGGGTGTAATGAATGTTGTTTTTTCCATATCCTCAGGTGCCATCTTTATTTGATTATAACCGGAAAATCCATCCATAAATGAAAAGATATTGAACTTAGCAGTATTATCTACCAACAAATCAATGTGTGGTAGTGGAAAATCATCTTTTGGACTTGCTTTATTCAAATCTCTATAGTTAACACACATTCGGACTTTTCCGTCTTTCTTTGGAACAGGCACGATATTGGCCACCCATTGAGGATATTCGACGGTCACAAGAAAACCAGCATCAATCTGCTTTTGAACCTCTTCTTTAATCTTCACTGCCATGTCAGGATGAGTTCTTCTCAATTTCTGCTTCACGGGTGAACATTCAGGCTTTAATGGCAAATGGTGCTCCACAATACCGGTATCAAGACCAGGCATGTCTTGATAGGACCAAGCAAACACGTCAACATATTCTCTAAGAAGCTCTACCATCCTCTTCTTAACATCTGACTGAAGCAGTGCCCCAATCTTGACTTCTTTTTTATCATCATCGGAACCCAGATTAACCAATTCCACCGGCTCTTCATGAGGCTGAATGGCCTTCTCCTCGTGCTCAAGCAATCGAGACATCTCATCAGGAATTTCTTCAATATCCTCCTCTTCCGCTTCAAACACAGGGAACTCAAAGTTGGGAGGGGGCATATGGTCATTGTTTCCAATGGGTTTAACAATCAATCTGCACAATGGTTTTATGTTTGATTTTAGAATATGAACAAAAAAATGAAAATATTATGCAGATAAGAGTGATTATAACATTATTATACTTTTTTCGGTTTTTTTATGTTACCATTTTTCAGAAGTAAAGCAAAAAAGGAAAACAACATATGGATAAACAGAAAAACATTTTATTGATGATGATAAAAGTTGAAACAAAGCCCTCACAAATTCACTTTCACCTTGGGCAGAGTGAAAGGATTTTTGAAAGAAACAAAAACAAATTACTTTGAAACATGAACAACAGTAGGAACATCAACAGCGATCCAATTCTGGCATATTAATCCACGTGTCACAAAGTTGGGCATTTCTTCCTCTTGGTCATCTTCAAGGATTGCAGCTGTAGAATGATCTTTGCAATGGATGAACCCAGCACTTCGAAAGACTTCATGAATACTCTTCAGCACTTTTTGGGTTGAACCAGATGTAAAACCCAAACCAGCTCTATCTTTTTTCTCAGCAACTTCAATGATTCGGCCCCATCCATCAGCTTGGCCATTATCCACTGCACGTTGTGCATCTTTTAGAGAAGACATGGACGCCCCATCCTTCTTGACAGCTTTATCAACCACAGAAAGAGCCTGAAACGGAGTTCCAATATCCTCTTCCGCATCGATATAAGAAAAAGACGACAAACTGCTTACCAACATAGCCTGTTCTCCACCAACAACGACAAGTTTACCATTCTGCACGAATTTTAACTTTTGATGCAGTGTTGAAGTAACAGCTCCAGCTTCATGGATCCATGGGCGTCCTAGAAGACAACTATAAGCAGGACGAATATCCATGACTTGAAAAGTGATCTGGAAAAAACACAGACCAATCTTGATAGGGAGATCAACCTCTCCAATCACGGTTTTCCTCGATCCGTCAAAGGCTTTCACAATGACTCCGCTGAACCTCATAGGAGTACCTTGATAAGATAATCTGGACAAAGTAGATTTTGGCATCACATTCAACGATGACCCAGTATCAACTAGCACATTGGATAGAGCGTCTTCCTGGCAATTCATGGAAATATGGAGAGCCAAGTTATGATTTCTTCCATGATCGGTCAACTCTTCATCACAAAAACTCAGATTATTACACGCAGTGATATTGGCAACAATGCTATCAAACTGGTTAACAGTCACATCATGATCTACATAAGCTTGTTCCAATACTTTCTGCAAAGATTCACGATGAGCCTCAGAGCTCATTAACAGAGATAGAACAGATATTTTTGACGGTGTATGTAACAATTGATCCACCACATTATATTCACTCTTCTTGATCAATTTCAATACCTCATCATTATCTGACTTCTGATTTACATCACTTGATTGACCAGACTCCACAGTAGTCTTCAACTGAATTTGCTTACTCCCAGTATCTTCACTTGTCTTTGAAGGCACATTATCAAATACTCGACCACTTCTGGTTACACGTCCGACATCAGCGATAGTCACAACTGAGGGAAGAGAAGGAATGGGAACCTCTTTTCCATCCTCCAACATAGTAGCATTGTATTTGTAGGGAACAGCTTTATCGGATTCATACGGCGTCGGGCCAGGCAAACGGATAACCAAAGGCGTCACAGCAGATTTCTGACTGTTGTAAGAAATTACAACCCGCTCAGGAATATTGAAACGTGGGACTATGACATTCACCTCGTTCTCCACTTCATTTCTGTTTGCAGTAACCTGAATCAAATTCTCATCCATCATCTTTTGTAAGTCCCTTTTTACAATCACACACCCTCGAGGGTTTACAGAACAAATACAACAGGCGGCATAATCATGCTCAATATCATGGAACTCACTCAAAGTAGCATGCATTTCAACAAGCGATCTCCGAATCCAGCGAATGTCGAAAATACGGTATGTACCAGGACAACCATATACCATATTAACAGTTGCATTACCATGCTTAGGAAACGGATTTGATTGCACATTAGGGTTGGTATCTTCAAAAGACAGGATACCGCTTTTTACGAGCTTTGCAACTTCATGCTTCAGAGGATAGCAATTTTCGATATCGTGTCCCGGGGCACCTTGATGAAATGCGCAATGAGCATCTGGCTTATACCACCATGGAATTTCAGTTGGAACAGCCGGCGGATCACGAGGTTGAACCAAATTATTCTTTATTAAAGCCGGAAAGAGCTCAGTATACGTCATTGGAATGGGATCAAATTGTGTTTTCCTCTGTGTACGACCTTGTTGAGTTGTCTTCTCTTGGAAACGTGGTTGATAACTTGCAGTAGCTTGAGCGGTAGGGGTGTTACTGACAACAGGCATAACAGATGCTACTTGTTGCTGACGACGACTACCATTGTTGTTCACAACTCTGCGTCTTCTAGACCTTTCCTGAGATATAGCATTAGTTTCTCCCTCTTTTTTCTTAGGGAACCCAACAGCAGGCTTTTTTGTACTTCCAGAATTTCCTTCTTTTATCAGACGTCCCTCACGGACAGCTTCCTCTAATCTCATCCCCATATTAACCATTTCCGTGAAATCACTAGGAGCGCTCGCAACCATCCTTTCATAGTAAAATGAATCCAGAGTCTTCAGAAAAATCTTGGTCATTTCTTTCTCTTCAAGCGGAGGGCTTATCTGAGCTGCAATCTCACGCCATCTTTGCGCATATTCTTTAAAAGTTTCTTTCTCTTTTTGAGACATTGCACGAAGCTGATCACGGTCTGGCGCCATATCGAGATTATACTTATACTGACGAACAAAAGCTTCACAAAGATCATTGAATGTCTTGATTTGTGTACTATCGAGTCCCATATACCATTTCAGCGCAGCACCAGTAAGACTATCTTGAAAATAGTGGATCAACAACTGATGGTTGTCAGTATAGGTAGACATCTTTCTAGCATACATGATCAAGTGACTTTGCGGACAAGTGTTCCCTTTGTATTTTTCAAAATCCGGAACTTTAAACTTGGCGGGAATCTTCACGTTTGGAACAAGGCAAAGCTCATGAGCATTCTTTCCAAATAACTCCTTTCCCCTTAAAGCCCTGATTTCTCTTTGCATTTCAGCAAACTGATCTTGAAAGTCATCTATTCGATCCATAACATCCAAACTCTCGCTCGGAGCCGTATGGAAAATTTGTTCTTCAGTATAAGGCATAGCGTGAGTTACAGGCGGTGGCACAGGTATGACAGTAGGAACAACCGGAACTTCGGCATTAGGAACAACATTAACCACAGGAGGTGGTACAGCCATGACAGCAGGGAGTCTAGAACCTTCGGGAACAGGAGGTCGATATCCCTCTGGCACATAATTGTTAGGCATGCCCCAAGGGAAACCAACAGGCATTTGATATTGAGAAGTATTAATCGGAGCCACAGAAATGGGCGTTGATCCGATTTCAGAAATCACAGTTCCTTGGACAGGAGAAGGAGGAGGTAGTGGTGGCTGATTCTGAGCAGCCACCAGAGCTTCCATTGCGGCAGTCAGTCTTTCCAAACCATCTTTCAGAGTTGATACCTCTTCACGGAGCTCGCGGTTCTCTTGTTGCAACTGATCCATCTTTTTCTTAGAGCTAGCCCGAGTGTTGTAATGATGCGACAGCTTGACTGAAGGAAGGCCAAAAGAAACAAATAAGACATCTGGAAAAGGCAACACACAATGCACGATGATGCGAATGCAAATGCAAAATGCAGGTGTTTCAACCAGTTTTCAAGGATTTTTAAGATATAAAGCAATTACAAACATCATAAAGAAAAATAACATTTCTTGAAATACTGATAAACATCTCATTTCATTGAATATTGGAAAGAGTTACACTTGGAAGTACAAAATACAATAATATCAAAATAAGAAAAAGCTAGGTCCTAAGGAACATCTGATGACGATCCAAGCTGATACTTCCTTCGGAGTCTCTTAATCTCTTTCTCATAGTTGTGCTTCATGGTGATCTTCTCTAGCACAAGCTGATCCACAATACCCTTCCAAGCACCAGAAGTAGGAGGATGTGCTGATGGAGTAGTAGAGGAAAATAAATCCTCTGCATGCCTCTTCACAGCGCGCCGCTCAAGTAACTCTATCAAGTCATCTTTCTCCTTCATCTGTTTTTGCAATTCCATCTTCTCTTTGTCAGAAGCTTGAAACTTACTTTCCCACATCTCTTTCTCTTCCTTCATCTTAACCAAAGCGTCTTGAAGTGTCTTCACATCATCAGAAGAAACAGGGAGTGGCGTAGGGAGTGGCGTAGAGATCACAGTAGTCAGAGGTTTCTCAATAGGGTAAGGCATCTTAAGCTCCATAGCCCTCTTCTTCTCCCAAAGCGTGTAAGGTTCTAAAGCAATGCAAACTTGTCTTCCAAGCTCCCCTCTACCCAACCTGTGAATCTTAGTCCAGGCATGAGCCATTTTTCTTCTCAAACCAAGAGAATCATCCCCTCCTTGAAAGAATAAACCCTCTAATAAAATATTCTTAGGCCTATCCTTCAGCATATATCCCAGCTGACGGCGAGCTAGACTCGGGTTGTAGTTAATTCCGCCTTGTATTCCAAGAAGAGGAACATTGGCGAATTCTCCACAACTATCAATAATCCGGACATTATCGTAAACCGAAGAAGACCAAGTGATATCAGTATGCGTAAGAGACATAATCCTTTGAGACCACCTTAAGCAATCCTTGTTTTTCCTAAAAGCAGATGTCTGAGGTAAGTGTGAAACGAACCAATTATACAGCAGAGGTAGACAGCAAACAATGGTACCGTTTCCCTTAGAAGTCCTACTATGGATGGAAAAATAAGTATCACCAAGCAAAGTTGGAACAGGGTTCCCAATCGAGAAAATCCTAATAGCATTAATGTCCACAAAATTATCAATATTAGGAAACAAGACTAGTCCATAGATGAGTAAAGCCAATATAGCCTCAAACGCCAATGTGCGACCAATGTCAGCAAATAAAGTAGCCTTCTCAATCAAGAACTTAGCAGTCAAACCCTTGAGGCCTCCCTTAGTCTTTAGATTTGCATCAATATCCGACTTCGTCAAATGGGTAGCTTCAGCGATATCTTGAGGCTTAAGAGCTTCCTCCAAACCAGTATACGGGACCTTATCAGAAACCGGTACACCCAACAAATAAGCATATTCTTCCAAGGTTGGCATGAGCTGATAATCGGGAAATGTGAAGCATCGGTAAATAGGATCATAGAACTGCATAAGGGTATTCAGAATTCCGTCTTCAATATTGGTAGAAAGAACAAATAAAAGTCTCCCATAACGAGATAAGAAGCCTGAACGATCATCTACCAAGGACACTAGCTTTCTCAACTCTGTAAGATCAGGAGCCCGAAAACCGTACTTCTGAGTGTTTCTCCTTCCAATATCCATAATCAACAATATCTGCGATGTTTTC
Source organism: Lathyrus sativus (assembly GCA_963859935.3). Taxonomy (NCBI): domain Eukaryota; kingdom Viridiplantae; phylum Streptophyta; class Magnoliopsida; order Fabales; family Fabaceae; genus Lathyrus; species Lathyrus sativus. Next base: position 158,539,738 of record OZ012741.1, read on the forward strand.
AAAAGAAAATCTCTGAGATCCTTAAAAACCAGCTGAAACACAATGCTCATGAATGCATGAGTGCAAGATGCAACACCCACAAACAAGTCATACAAAACACACAGGTTCAAAGGTTCGGCACGAGCATGGAGCCAAAGGTAAGAACCAACCATCCCACAATGGTATGTACTATGGTTATATCATCACCTGTAGAACAAGGTTCTAAAAAGTTCCCAGAATCATAATTCCATCTTTTGGATATTATCGGCTTAAACGACTACTCGTCGGCCAACAATATTCTCAAGAGAAACTCATCTGAGTGTGGTATCGCGTAACGACCAATTCAAGTCTACACCTGAACAGCCACCGCACCACGTCCTAATAAGGCCAAGATGGGTTAAAGGGTTCTAAGGTCCTCAGCTTCTCAGGCTCCCAGTCGGAAAAAGTAATATCAATTACGACTACTCGTAAGACATCAGTAATTTCCAAAGGGGCCTCCACCGAGCGGGGGATCTCAAGTCAGCTTAGTAAGGACTACTCCACGTAAGCCAACAAGACTATACCACCCTCCTATCATAAGTGCACTCAAGTCCGGGTTAGGACTTATCTCACCACACAAATTACCAGGCACCAAAACAGAACAATCAATAACAAACAAGTCAAACAGAAAGCGATAAATAAATCAAAGTAGGCGAAACCCACTAGGAACCGTTGGAGTCCCCAGCAGAGTCGCCACTTTTCTGTAGCGGTAAAAATCGTGAGTATAAGTTATTGATTAACTTAACTCAAAGAAAACAAGAGTCGCCACCGCACTTTTATTTTATCCAAATAAAGGAAAGGAAAAAGAGCGAACAAAACCAAAGAGTTCTAAAATAAGAACACGAGGCAGAGATCGAGGTAAGGGGGTTGGTTACGCAATGGGAAGGTGTTAGCACCCAAAACGTCTATAGTACTCTATAGGAGCCCTTTGAAATATTTACGCTTTTTGGTTTGAAAATGGTTTGTTTGAAAAGAGATTGGGGAGATGAGAAGAGAATTATTTTTTATATTTTTGTGTTTGGAGAGACTTGTCGTCTCATGCCTACGTACCCATAAAGTGCAATATGGAATCAAAACCCCGTAGTTCGTGGTACAAATGACAAAATTTTGTTGGTTTTGATTGATTTTAGATGTTCAGACAAGTCGTCATTTCAAGGAGAAAACTGCGACTATCCACCCACGAGTATTAAGACAACATTTGCGTCACATAAAGATGGAGGATTTGCTTGGATTATCAACAAGACTATCACTCAACATCAACGTGGAAAATGTCAAAGTCTTAATAATATGGGGAATAGGAGATTTACATCTCAACTATAGAAATGAATCATGTCTAAACTTTATGAAAAGTTTTAAAGTGAAAAGTGCATAAAGGCACAAAAAGAGTTGATGAGTTTTTTTGTATTTTTTATGTCTTTTGAAATTGGTCAAAGCATGATTAACATTGATTGACTTTTATTAAGAAAAACAAAGTTTAAAAATCACTTGACGAAAGTCAAGGTTTTATTGCGAAAGCGGTTTTGAAGTTTGAAACCAAGAAGGTTTTGAAAGAGGGAGAAAGTTTTGAAAATTTAAGAAGGGGAGGAGATGAAGTGACTATCCTAAAAAACAAAATAAGAGCTAGAGATAAGAAAGATCTAACCGACTTGTAGCACACTCCATAGCAAGCAAAAAAGAATTCCATCCGATTTAAAGCATAAGCTAATGAGCGAGCCAAATAAAGGCTAAGATCCACAATACTCCAAGCATAGGAATGAGAGCCCTAATTCTAAGTCCAAAATGTCCATGAAGTCCAAGGTCTAAGAATGGTCCAAGAGTATAACCACAAAGTTAATAGCACCAATTTTTTTAGATGTTTTATCCTTTATTAGTGTTTTGAACAAAGTATGGTCCAAGTGGACAAAAGAGAAATGACATAAACATAAACAAAGATATGGTATGAAATGATAAAATGGAAACATAAAAGTAAAAAATAAAGAGTAAGAAGAGAATATAAACAAAATTAAACAAGGATATTGTTAGTGAATTAGTGGTTAGTGGTTAGAACATATGATCAATGATGATTAATTCTTGCACTTAGACCAAGATTAATGAAAATTCATTAGAGGATTGATAGAATCAAAGCCTCCTAACAATGATTTTCATAGGTATTGGAGTTAAGACAAGCAACTAAACATACTTGGACTTTTAAACGTAAGTTTGAGCCACGAATGATCATTTTCCGATTAAGGGACAATTTAGCGCTATGTTAAGAAATCGTAATCGGGTTTATGTAGAAACCACGACTATCTGAGGCCGGTCAATAAAATGTTAGTGTTAATACATGTTAGAGAAGTGATATGTAAATCACTCTCCTAAAACATGCCACACAAAAAGAAAAGAGGTAATGATCTCATCATAATCAAGATTTTTAATTAATTAATCAAAGGTAATCTTTCACTATTCCAAAGTAAGGAGAATTATCTCAATGATTATTCGTCCATAGATTTGAAATAATGAAGATTAAACAACCTTGATAATCAACAATCTATGATCCATAGATTTCATCGATCAAAAATAAAAAATAAAAAAAAGAAAGAAAAAAAAGAATGACAAGAAATCACAATTTGAATCTTAAATCGATTAAATTATCATCAATATCAATCACCTCTCTTGGTGGATAAAAATCAACACCCAAAGTCCATTGATATTGATGAAATCTTATCAAAATTCAAGATCCAAAACCACCAACAATTAATCAAAATATTTTCAAATAATTTTTTAATGCTTTCTTTTTTTCAAGAATATTATTATTAGTTTATAAAAAATAAACTAATAACAATATAAAAAAAAGAAAAGATAAGAAAAAGAATAAATAAATGAAAAAACAATTTAAAAGGAGAAAGAGAACAGAAACTTCATCTTCTCCTTTCTTCTTCACGGTAACTTCTTCGCACCATTTTTTTTCGAGCTCAAAGCTTGCTTAGATCAAAGCGACGGGATGCGAAAATCACACCGAACAGATCGAAATCAAAAGTTCTTCACAACAGTACCAACAGTTTAAAGAATCACAACAAAAGATAACGGATCGAAAATGACGGTGAAGCTCAATCTACCTTCAAACTCAGGTAAGAAATCAATCCAAACTTCTTCTTGCTTCTCTTCTTCTTCTGAACGAATCTCTGGTTGAATTGATCTGTGTTTGAGGTTGACTTGAAGTTAATTTGGTGGAATGAAGTATGAGAAGAGAATGAACGAAGGTTTTTTCTGGTAGTGAGGAATTTGGGGAAGAAAATCAGCAGAGGTTTTTTGGCTTGAAAAGCTTCAGAAAAATGAAGAGGTATGCACCCTATTTATAGATTGAGAGTGAGAAGAAATGATTTTCCATTTTGTGTAAATTTCCTGCCGTTTTGTGATGGGTGTGTTGTGCGTGATATTTTTTTGCTGGTATTTTACATGTCGTTTTGCAATTTTTCTCTTTGTAGCTCATTTATCTGACGTGGATTATTATTCAGCTAACTCACTTACTTTTTATTTTTTGTTTCAGCTTGTGAATATGGCTTGGTTAATGGCTCACATTGATTGATGGCTGAAGTAGTGATATATTTCACTTATTTCATATGGACTCAGTTCCTCTGGTGCAGGACTGGAATTTTGCAGTTGTTGTTGATTCTGAATTATACAGGGATCGAGTTCGGTAATACGGCAAAACCGTTCATACCAGAATCTTCCTGCCGTGATTGAAATGCTTCCCTCTTTTGAGAACTTAACAACATTACCAACAATATTGAGAAGAGTTTGCATGAGACGCTTTTCATCACCAATTGCATACACCGGCAAATCTGGTGCAAAATGTAAAGTGAGTGACAGCTTTTTAACACATGCGACAGGTTTAATCAAGTTAAGGACCTCTCTAAACATTGAATGAAGATTAAACGTTGCTGTTTCAAGCTGAAAACTGCCATCTTCGAGTCGTGAAAGATCTAAAACATCGTTGATGAGCGTAGCCGATAGATTGCTGCTTTTCAATATTGTTTCCACCATCAGACGTTGCTCGGCCGTCATAACTGTTTCTTGTAACAATGAAGAGAGTGCAATAATTGCATGCATCGGAGTTCTCATCTCGTGATTCATAACAGCCAAAAAGTCATTGCGAGCATGAATTGCAATTTCGGCTTCTCTTCTAGCCGTATCAAGTGCAACATTCTGCTCCATAAGCTGGTCCCTTGCTGAATGAAGAATCGACGTGAAATATCATCGCAAAATGGCGACATATATTGACAACAAACTCATCTGCAGAATCTGTGAGATCTGGCTCACTGGTTATGTATATGTTGTTTGTATTGCAGTCAGGATGCCACAAGAGATGGTCATTCACAGTCTCAGTTTGAAATCCGGCTTGGGTGAGTCAACATAATCATCATGGGATCACTGTAAATTGAGAATTTAATGCATGAACAATCAACGGTTTGGATCATATTCTTGAAATCGGTCCTTGAAATCTTCAACGATTTTCATCTCTTCATCTTTGTTATGTTTGCGATTCCTCCAGTCTGCATTATCTGCCATATTAAGCAACCTTGCCAGAACCTCACGTCCAAACTGGGCAGGAAACGTGTCTTTCTCCTCAACATGGTGCAGCAAAATTGTGCCTCCTGGGATTTCAGCATAGAACAAGCTTGAATTCCCGTCAGTTTGTGTCTTCAAAAACTTTCTTTCATCAGAAATGCTATCGAATTTCTTTACAACAAATTCAAATCCCAACTCTATCAAAAGATCAACAGCTTCTGATTCAGAATTATGCTTCATGTGAAAAGCAACTATCTGTTGTACAAGTTCCATGATATCATCAATTGGAGCCTCTTCACTCTGTCGTTTTGCATATTTCTGAAAGCATCAACAAGAGTGACATGTGCTTTATCAGCATGGTTAACATACTCATCTGCAGGATGGTAAGCGCCCCTTGTTTCTGCAGCTTTTGGATTCAACGACAAATGCAACTTCAAACAAATTTGGATACTCCTAGGGATCAGCCAAAGATTCAGTAGATTCTGGATTAACCTTGTCGAGATCTTTTTTATCAGCAATCTCCACATCTGCTCCAACATTCCTCAACGTGAAAACCTCATTCCATTGTAGAACATCATCGAATCATGGCTAGATTGATAGTCTTTGAAACAGGCAATTGTTCTAGAAATCCCGCACCCTTAGTTAAGGTAATGAATACATGAATTGGAAATGATGCATCTTGACCAGTTACAGTCAGTTTGAACTGTGGATTTTGAAGCCATGTACCATAATCCTGACACCCACCAACATTGTAGCCACGCTATTGACTACGAACAGTATGATGCATTTCTGATGGATAGATACGGAAAATATATATTGATCGAGAATGAGTCTGAAAATCTTGCCACGACATCCAGAATATACCATCGTTTGACTGCGGAACATGCTTCAGCTTGTGCTTTAACCTATCTGTCCATTCAGGTGATGAGTCGGACCAGTGACCATTCCACTCAAAAATTATGTAATCTTCAATTATGTTCACTGCAACCTCTCATGACAGCATGCTATTTTCAACAAGATTAAATTCATTTGGACTATTAATATCAATTCCATTCTCTAGAAGTGGCAGTAGAATATTGTAGCAAATGGCTGATCGATAACCAAGTACAATCACGGAGTTTCTCAAAGCAACCAGAAGCTGAATCTGCAGCAAACTCTCACCAGCAGATTCCTCCCAAACCTCCATAGTAAATGAGCATGTACACTATCCAGATTACCGCAGATGTTGGATTAGTCTCCAGAGCTTTGGACAGTATAGATAGAGCCTTTCGCACCCCTTGACAAGAATTGCGACTGAGCAAACTCCAAATTCTGATTGTTGACTTTAACAGATACAACAGGATATCCTTGCTGCTTAGTCCATGTGGTCATTAACTTATTCACAGGTTCACCAGATCCTTCCTCAAGTGCAGCCCATAGATCCTCAGTCTTAGCATTTGAACAAGCATGCTTTTTTATATATGAAGCTAGTGACCTCTGAAAGCTTTCAGCACCAAGATAACTTTGCAGCATCCTAATAACAGATGCACCTTTTCTATAGCTTATTGCATCAAATATCTCATCAATCTCGCGAGCATGATTTATCTCCACCTCAATTGGGTGAGATCCGGCAAGCCCGTCCAATCTAAGACCTGCCTCACATTCATGAAGAAATTGAGACCATATTTTCCACTCAGGAAACAAGCCATCAGCAGCTAAATAACTCACCCATGTTGCAAAACCCTCATTGAGCCATAAATGGGTCCACCACTCCATTGTAACAAGATTGCCAAACCATTGATGTGCTAGTTCATGAGCTACAACAATTGCAACCCTCTGTTTGTTAGCAGCAGCAGAATGCTGATCCTCATAGAGTAAAGCAGTCTCCCGGTATGTAACCAAGCCATAATTCTCCATGGCTCCAGCAGCAAAATCAGGTATTGCAATCATATCCAATTTTGGCAAGGTGTAAGGAGTGTCAAAGTAATCCTTGTATAGTCCCAAAGTTTTCACAGCAACATCAAGTGCAAACTTCCCTTGGTTTGCCTTGCCAATTTGACAATACACTCGGACTTTGACCCCATCGGGAGTATGATCTTCCACGTAATCAAACAAACCAACAACGACAGCAACCAAATACGTTGACATGATTGGTTATTCTTGATATGAAACAGTTTTGAGATTGTTATCAACTTTTTCTTCAGCAACTGGCATGTTGGAAAGAGCAACAAGGTCGGAAGGCACATCCAATGTAATCTTGAAAGTGGCCTTGCAAGCAGGTTCATCCCAACAAGGAAATCATCTTCTGGCATCAGCTGGTTCAAACTGTGTAACAGCCCTATTCCTCTTGTCACCATTATGCTCATATTTGCTTCTGTAAAAGCCTTTCATTCTATCATTCAATATTCCTTCAAACTGAATATTCAACACACCCAATCCAACAGCTATTTCCTCTGGAAACTCCAACACCAGAATTTCATCATCTTCAAATAATTCAACTTTGGAAGGTTTGAAAACCTTAGAGGAATCGCGGTTGGTGAATGAAACAGCGTCGTTACCGACGGTGAGTTCGACGGCATTGAGAACGATGAAATGAGTAGCGGTGATGACATCGAGATTGACAGCGACGGAACCGGAGAAACGGCATTCGACGAGGTCGGGTTTAAGCCTGATGTCGTAACGTTTTGGAACAGCGAATTTGGGGAGACGAGGTTGTCCTTTGAACTGATCCATCTTGATGCGACAGAGAGACAGAGATGAATGAAATTGTTCGCTTGATGATTCGAATTGACGCCTTTGGTGTGAAGGATAACACAATCTGGTAAATCGCTAAGCATGTCTATAAGTTCACTACCACTTCTTCAGAACTTAGATCCACAAAAGTAAAGTTTTCCCGACTTCCATACAGTAACTCAGCTAGAGAAACCGCAGTTTTCTTTTTCCCAAGCCTATCTGGTCCAACAAAATTCATCCATCTGTCCCCCCTTGCTCCACGGTCTTTATCCCTTTTTGTTGAGCCGCTGACTATTGTTCTGATAATAACCCTTATGGCTTCATCTTGCCAGCTTACCTCCTTGGAAAGAGCTTCAAAAATAATTTTAGGATTTCTTGCATCAACTTGTCGACAATATTCATAGCTTAAGCAGGATGAAGATTGAGATGGATGCTTCATGATAGTCTCTTCATCCAAATTAAAGCTTGAAGAAAATCGATTAGGGTTTTCTTTTGGAGGCTCGATTGTATATTGAACTGCAGTTTTCTTCAATTTATTGCTGGTAGGAGAGGAGCTTATTCCTAAGCCGAGGTCTGTGGTTACTGAAGTCACAGATGTGGGAGACAGTTGACTACCATCGGACACACTTGAACTGGACATGTTGCATGATCTTAGGTCACCTGTCTCGAGATCTTTTACTTTCTGGAACATCTCAGTTAGTTTCAGAGTATTGTTATCCTGTTTTGTCATGAAGAGAGTGGGAAAAGGACTTCTGGATTGTAATGTTGCCATTGATTGAACACCAACGGGTACATGAGAGTTGAGGCTGATGTGTTCAGTAGGTGATGTGTCTAAGCTTTTGCTTCTGCAGTTGTCAACATCTTCGTTTTTGTTGTCAGCAGTACAATGAAACCCCACAACAATAGGACAAGTATTTTCCTCAGGGATACGCCGATGCAGAACTTGGCATATGTTGTCCAAGTTAGTATGTGGCGTACAAGATTCACTACTATCCACCAAAACACCATCTTTGGTCTTAACATTCAATGCTTTTGCAGTGCCAAATTCGGTAGTCTTTAACCATTGAGGTAAGCTAGAAGGGTATGAATCAGGAGCCGAAACAGAAAATCTTTCCTTCGAAGCAGCAAGGATTTCATGTTCATAGTTTTCACCATATTGATGAGAGTGAGGAACACAACCAAATGAACCATTTAGTGATCTTTTCAAATCAGATTGTGATGAAAAAAAGCCACCAAGTGGTACAAATGAATCCATTAAGCTTGGTCTGGGGCTATGATATGATTCAGAAGGCTTAACAGAAGTGATGGGAAGAATCTGCAAATCCCAATCTTTCTCCACAGAAGGAAACCTACCCAGAAATTTCAAGTAACTTTCATAACTAGTAGCAGAACCCACCAACCAAAACTTATCATAATGAATCTTCAACAATTTCGCCAATTCCTCAACAACACTCTCTTTTATGTTCATTAAAACAACTTATATTACTACTTTTACTATCACAGCTTTCAACTTCAATCTGATTTCCAACAAAACTCAAAGCCGGAATCACACATCCACCAAGCGGAGCAGAACACCCTTGAACAAACACATTTCTTGAGAAAATAGTCCACTATCACTGGTAACTCATAATTGAAGCAGACTCTTGATGGTTTGACCAAGATGAGGTCAAACGTCCATCTGATTTAAACTTGAATGAATATCTTTGCTATTAGTCTCCTTGTAAAACCCTAAACACACAGAGAAAAAGAAGAAACAAACAAATTGAAAAAATATTTTTGATATTTTGTTTAGATGTTAGTAAACAGAAACAAACGTAAAGCAAGTAAGAAACAACAAGGGACCTAAGAGAATCAAAAAGTATGATCTTGTTTGTGGAATGATATGCAAATGAAATGTGGGATCTTAGGGGTAAAAATTAGGGTATTACAGCAGGAAATGGTGAAAAACTGTCTTGGCAAGAATGTGGCAGCAGGGGCATTTTTCAAATTGTGGAGTTCCAAACTAAAACAATAACACACACACATCATAAATATGATAAGGGATGAGATTAAGTCCACAAATTAAGGCATATTCCACTTAGAACAGAAAATGGTATTTGTATGAGATGCACAAAAGTTGCTTGGCAAATTAATGATGCAGCAGGCAATTTCATAGCAGTTAGGAAGAGTTGATAGCACATACAAGTTTCAAATGAGTATGGTAATGATATTATGCACATAGACCAAGTAGAATTTGATTGAAACAGAATGTGATATGTGTTTGGCATCAATGAGGTTTGAAATACAAGTGGAAGAATGACAAGGCAGTTTGAACATATAATGGAGATTTTGAACATATAGGCACATCATACAATCTCTAAAAAATATGACAAATGATTCTCCAATCTAAAAACAAGTACCAACTGCTCCAAACCAGAAATGGTATGTTGATCCAACTTTGACAGCAAAAACAACAAGGAATCACAGCTGGCCCTTGTGAAGGCAAAGTATCTACCAACACAAGCGTGCCTCTGGTTTTTGATGATGACAACTTGCTAAGAGATATCCTTCTTTCGTTTAAATCATTCACGCTACTTATGATTCAATTTTTACAATGACGTAATGCACAAAAAGCTGTAGAAATTTATGTTTTTGCAGATTTTTGAACCATGAGCCGACCATACCGTCAGCACACAGTTTCATTCAGTTCACACGGCTCAGCGCATGAAGGTCATGCGTCGACCGTTAACTTGGCGCATGCAGGTTTAAGAATCAGACGGCTCAGCGCATGAAGATCATGCGTCGACCGCTGACTCGGCGCATGACAGTTTGTGTGTCACACGGCTCAGCGCACGCCGACCCTATGGTCGACCGTTCGCGCGCAGAAACAGAAATTCTGCTATGTTTCATTGATCTGTCAACTGTCTGTTTTGTATATTACTATAAATAGCTGTCTTTTCAATTTTAATAACGAACATTTTTTTTGAAAGCATTGTGAGAAAGTGTTCAGGTCAAGAAACGTGAAAGAGGTGCATCAGTGTTCTTCATCTTCATCGTTCAATCAACTCACAAATCCTCAAATTACAGATAATCAATTTTTTGCTGCGGTTTGTGGTTTGCTCGACGGTGATAAGGTTCGAACGCGTGATTGAAGATCCGGTTCGAGTGGAAGCTGGTGCAGGTGTTTCTTGGGAGAAAACCTTTGAGGTTTTACCTATCAAGACTACAGGTTTTGAAGGCTTTTGTTACGGAATCGTCGGTTCAACAATCAAGCGAGTGCGAAGGTGATTGATTAGCGGAAGGTTGATCAATCTAGTAGCTAGGGCGTTGAAAGGTTGAAGACGTTCCGGGTTCAATTTGGGTGTGTCTAAGATCAGCCGTGCCGAAGGTTTGATCAACGGAAGAGTTGTCAATAAGGTGGCTGCAATCGGAGGTCATTCACATCAAATTGGAGGACTTGATTCATCTTGAATCAAGGGGCAAGAAGTGGTAGAAATTATCAGCAACATTAAGATTGTTTGTATCAATTGTCTATCGATTCTTGTGTATAACTGTTCTACCAAACAGGTGATATCTATTCAATACATATCTCAATTCTCATTGTAGAATTGAGGGCAGACGTACCCCAACGCGAGGACGACTGGGGGAACTGCCTCATCAAATCTTGTGTTCCTTTATTTTCTGCATTTTCAATTACAGCTTAAAAATTAAGTGATTCTAGAATAAGTGATTTTGTCAAATTGTAGTATTGATTGAGTGAGTTGGTGAAACACTGTTTTTTAACTACTAAGTACAATAGAAATACTGTACTAAGGCTTTTTCAATCACTCATTCAACACAAATATCATTTAAGGTATTTGTGCACACCAACTGTTCGACAAAAGTGCTGAACTAAAATTTTCAATCACTCATTCAACACAAATATCATTTAAGGTATTTGTGCACACCAACTGTTCGACAAAAGTGCTGAACTAAAATTGCCTTAATTTTGCTGCTAGTTTTGGTGTAATTTTTTATCATTGGAATAAGGAAATAGTACGAGTGAATCACATCTGAGTTTTGCATAAAAGTGTGTAGTGATTTACTATCCGTTATCGTCTTAAATTCATCTGCTTGACGCATATCCGGCTCTCCAATAGTTGTTCGTTTTAGACTATATTTTCCAAGGCCGCTTCCGCATTTGAAAACAATTTTGAAAACCAATTTTATTGGTAGCGCCACTCAAATTTTTAAAAGGGATCTATTCAACCCCCCCTTCTAGATCCGTGCCTTAGTCTAACAAGTGGTATCACGAGCTCCGGTTCTCCGGTGCTTCAAATACAACATTGATAGAATAATGGCTAACGAACCAAAAGGGGCGTACAATAGAGCTCCCGTTTTTAACGGTGAAAATTATAGCTATTGGAAAGACTGTATGCGGGTGCACATTAATTCCATAGATAGAAAGATATGGAACGTTATTCTCAATGGTCCGATTGAAATAACCATGACAAATGAGAATAACGAAGTTGTGCCAAAGCCCGAAGCACAATGGACCGACGACGATGAGCGAAAGTATAATTACGATTGGAAAGCTAAGAACATTCTAATCTCCTCATTAGGTGTAGATGAATACTACCGTGTATCCCATTGCCCTACGGCTAAGACTATGTGGGATGCACTACAAATTGCCCATGAGGGGACAAACGATGTTAAGTTGGCTCGAATCAACACTCTTATACAAGAGTTTGATCTTTTTTTCATGGAGCAAGGGGAAACCATTGCTGACATGCAAAAGAGATTTACTCATCTCATAAACAGATTACATTCACTAGGAAGACCTATTTCCAATGATCTTGCTACTAATAAAGTTTTGAGATGTCTTAGCAGGGAATGGCAGCCGAAAGTGACCGCCATCAAAGAGGCAAATGATCTTACGGTATTAGACCTGACTACATTGTTTGGCAAACTACAAGAGCATGAACAGGTACTCTTGAGTCTTGACCAACATGAAAGGAAAGAAAAGAAGGACAAAGTAAAGATGAGCGAAAAGAAGTCCATAGCTCTTAAGGCTTCTTCCTCGAAGTCTAAAGCAAAAGAGCAAAGTGATTATTCTTCAAGCGACGACGAAGAAGAAGACATAAATGAGGACATGAGGCTGTTCGTTAAACGGTATAACCGGTACGTGAGAAAGAACGGCATCCAACATTCGGAGAAGAACCTGGTAAATTTCCGAAGGCAATCAAGGTTCTCCAAAGATGACAATCAAAAAGGCAAAAAGACTAGAGGAACGTGCTATAAATGTGGAAAGCCCGGTCACTACAAACCGGACTGTCCAATGAACAACAAGGGAAATGAAAAGGAACAATCGAAGTCACATAAGAGAGCATCAAGGCCTAGGAGGGCGTACATCGCGTGGGAAAGCGACAGTGATTCTTCCTCCTCTAATGAAAGCTCTAGTGATGAAGAAGAGTCCGTGAATCTATGTCTCTCCGCAAATCAGAAAAAGAAAAAGAAACAGGTGAAATGTGTCGAGTCCACCGAGAGAAGATGGGTTCTTGATAGTGGGTGCTCAAGGCACATGTCTGGAGACATATCCTTATTCATAGACTTCGTGGCTAAGAAGAAAGGGTATGTAACATACGGTGATAACAACCACGGAGCGATACTAGGTAAAGGTAGTATAGGTAATCCTTCCTCTACTACAATTTCCGATGTGTTGCTTGTCGAAAACCTTAAACATAATCTCCTTAGCATTAGCCAATTATGCGACAAAGGTTACAATGTTTCCTTTTCAAAAGATTGCTGCAAAATTGTGCATGAAAGTGATAAGAAGAATGTGTTTATTGGTTTTAGAGTAAACAATGTGTATATGCTTGACTTGAATGTGGTATCCTCAACAAGCGATCAATGTCTCATATCTATGAGTGAAGACTCATGGCTATGGCATAGGCGCTTAGCGCATGTCAACTTTGACTTACTCAATAAGATTGTCTCAAAAGATCTAGTACTAGGACTTCCCAAAATTAAGTTCACCAAGGATCACCTTTGTGATGCTTGTCAAAAAGGAAAACAAACGAGGATCTCCTTTAAATCCAAAAAGATTATTTCAACAACGAGACCTCTTGAACTACTTCATATGGACTTGTTTGGGCCGTCTAGGATCAAAAGTCTAGGAGGAAACTATTACGGATTCGTAATAGTGGACGACTTTTCTAGGTTCTGTTGGACCATCTTCTTAGTGAGTAAAAGTGACACGTTTGCCGCTTTTGAGAGATTTGCCAAGCTCTCCCAAAATAAGTTAAATACAAACATTGTGTCAATAAGAAGTACAAAACTCCGTATGAACTTTTAAAAGGGCGAAAGCCTAATGTTTCTCACCTTCATGTTTTTGGATGCAAGTGCTTTGTATTAAACAATGGAAAGGAAAACTTGGGCAAGTTTGATTCAAAAGCCGATGAAGGCATTTTTCTAGGGTACTCGCAATCAAGTAAAGCATATAGGATTTATAATAAAAGATTACTAGCTGTTGAAGAGTCTGTGCACGTTACGTTTGATGAGTCCTATCCGAGAAATGTCGGAAAGGATAGTGTTGTTCATGGTGCAGGTACATCCACAGAAGACATACTCAAAGGTGGCGAAACGGGGATTGATCAACCCGATAGAGTCAAAATTGAGGAGGATAAGGATGCACACCATGAGGTAACTGAGGAAGCTCATCCGCCTACAAACGATGATCTCCCTCAAGCTTGGAAGTCGTGTAAAGATCATCCAATTGACAATATTCTCGGAGACATCACAAAGGGAGTCACCACTCGATCTAAGCTAAGTAACTTTTGTTATCACTTCGCTTTCGTTTCACAAATAGAGCCTAAAAACCCCAAAGAGGCCCTACTCGATGAGCACTGGTTTTTATCGATGCAAGAGGAACTAAATCAGTTTAAAAGAAACGAGGTATGGGACCTTGTCCCTCCTCCGCGAGGCCATCGAGTAATCGGCACCCGATGGGTGTTTAGGAACAAGTTGGACGAAAACGGGGTAATAACCCGTAATAAAGCGAGATTGGTCGCTCAAGGGTATAACCAAGAGGAAGGCATCGACTATGAGGAAACTTATGCGCCGGTTGCCCGACTCGAGGCTATACGCCTTTTACTCGCCTTTGCATGTGCAAAGGATTTTAAGTTATTTCAAATGGATGTTAAAAGTGCGTTCCTTAACGGTCACATAAATGAAGAAGTATATGTGTCTCAACCTCCCGGTTTTGAATCTCATGAATACCCTGAACATGTTTACAAGTTAAAAAGAGCTTTATATGGTCTCAAACAAGCTCCTAGAGCTTGGTATGAGCGACTAAGTAAGTTTTTACTTAATCAGGGGTACTCACGAGGAAAGGTTGACACTACACTCTTCATTAAACGTCAAGGAAAGCACTTGATTTTGGTGCAAATCTATGTTGACGATATTATATTTGGATCCACTAACATGAATCTCGTGAGAGAGTTTTCTGACCTCATGCAGGGCGAATTCGAGATGAGTATGATGGGGGAGCTCACATACTTCCTCGGCCTGCAAATTAAACAACTCCAAGAAGGGACATTCGTGAGCCAAACAAAATATTGTTTGGACTTGATCAAGAGATTTGACATGGCAAAATCCAAGGCCATAGACACCCCAATGCCTACATGCGTAAATTTGGATAAAGATGAAAATGGCAAGGACGTAGAGGTAAAACGATATAGAGGTATGATTGGTTCACTTCTCTATCTTACTGCGTCACGTCCTGATATTATGTTTAGTGTGTGCATGTGTGCACGATACCAATCATGTCCCAAAGAATCCCACCTAAAAGCTGTTAAACGAATTCTTCGATACCTGTCAGGTACCCCGAAGTATGGATTGTGGTATTCTAAGGGTAGTGATTGCTCGTTGGTAGGTTACTCCGATTCCGACTTTGCCGGGTGCAAATCGGATAGGAAAAGCACTAGTGGTACATGTCATTTGTTTTCAAACTCCTTGGTTAGTTGGCATAGCAAGAAACAAGTTTCAGTTGCTTTATCAACGGCCGAGGCGGAATACGTTGCCGCTGGTAGTTGTTGTGCTCAAATTCTGTGGATTAAGCAACAACTACTAGATTTCAATCTTAAACTTGAACGTATTCCTATCCTATGTGACAACACTAGCGCTATTAACCTTACCAAAAATCCCGTATTACACTCTCGCACTAAACATATAGAAATTCGACACCATTTTCTTAGGGACCATGTTGAGAAAGGTGATGTTGTATTTGAACACGTTGACACTAAAAACCAACTAGCGGACATTTTCACAAAGCCGCTAGCAACGGAACCTTTCTTTCATATCCGCCGAGAACTTGGCATCCTCGACATTTCGGAACGGGAATAATATTTGCTGATGTTATCTTATTTCATTCAAATAATCATGCTGTTGTACTTCTAACAATTTGATATTCGTGTAAGTATAAGTATGTTGTGTATCAAGCAAATCAGGCATCAAGGTGATATTGTTCTTTCTCTCTCTCTTTGTTTGATAATCCTGTTGATCTCAAATCATATCGCTTATACTACGCTAAATTTGTATGACATCTACTGCATATGTATATAGATACTTTTTTCTTATATGTCATGACATCATTTTTGCATAGCATGTACCTCTGAATATGGTAAAATACAAAAATCTGCTGTTTGTTGCATATTGAGTCGACCATAACAGGGCAGCGGTCGGCGCACCCTGTTAACTTTTGTATCTGGTGAATGGCAATACACCGGGTGGACCACCCTTGGCAAATTCTATCAGCCGTATCAACCAAGCACTGCAGACCCACCTTCTCCTCAACAACCGTCAAACAATTCGGAGATTTTAGAAATGATGCAGTCGATGCAGTTGGAACAGCGAAATTTTATGACCAATATGCAGGAACAACAGCAAAAATTCATGAGGGATCAAAATGAAAGAATGGCACAAATTCGTTCTGAACTGCATAACCAAAATGAACGGATCAGTGGAATGTCGAATCAGCTGGACGCTCGATTCGAGACTCTAACTCACTGTCATCAAGCTGAAGAGCGCGCCATTGTCGACAGTCTTGACTTTTTGAATAACATCACAGAAGAATTTACTGATCTAGCTCATCCCCAACGCCATCCTCATTACTATGACAGGCGTGGTCGTGGTCGCGGACGTGGACGGGGCTATTAGCATGCGCTCATATGTCATTTGTTGTTTCCTGTTTTGGCTTGCATTCATTTTGTTTGTTGTGTTTTGCTTTTCTGCCCAAACTCACTATGATTGTTGCTTACTTCTATGTTGCTATCATGACATTTTTGTGGTTCTGTAATCTATTAACTGTTATCTCCATCATATGTATAACTGTTGTTTACTTCTCATCTGTTGGTATCTCATTTATGCATGATTCAATGTGTTGTTATTGTGTCACGAGTTTACCTCTTTTTGATGTTGTCAAAGGGGGAGAACCGAGCAGTAGATAGACGATGATTACGACCGCTATAATTGTAAAAGAAAGGGGGAGCATACCTATACCTATCGAAAGGGGGAGCATACCTATACCTATCACGTGTTGCGTAACAGTAGGTTGCCATCATCAAAAAGGGGGAGAATGTGAAGGCAAAGTATCTACCAACACAAGCGTGCCTCTGGTTTTTGATGATGACAACTTGCTAAGAGATATCCTTCTTTCGTTTAAATCATTCACGCTACTTATGATTCAATTTTTACAATGACGTAATGCACAAAAAGCTGTAGAAATTTATGTTTTTGCAGATTTTTGAACCATGAGCCGACCATACCGTCAGCACACAGTTTCATTCAGTTCACACGGCTCAGCGCATGAAGGTCATGCGTCGACCGTTAACTTGGCGCATGCAGGTTTAAGAATCAGACGGCTCAGCGCATGAAGATCATGCGTCGACCGCTGACTCGGCGCATGACAGTTTGTGTGTCACACGGCTCAGCGCACGCCGACCCTATGGTCGACCGTTCGCGCGCAGAAACAGAAATTCTGCTATGTTTCATTGATCTGTCAACTGTCTGTTTTGTATATTACTATAAATAGCTGTCTTTTCAATTTTAATAACGAACATTTTTTTTGAAAGCATTGTGAGAAAGTGTTCAGGTCAAGAAACGTGAAAGAGGTGCATCAGTGTTCTTCATCTTCATCGTTCAATCAACTCACAAATCCTCAAATTACAGATAATCAATTTTTTGCTGCGGTTTGTGGTTTGCTCGACGGTGATAAGGTTCGAACGCGTGATTGAAGATCCGGTTCGAGTGGAAGCTGGTGCAGGTGTTTCTTGGGAGAAAACCTTTGAGGTTTTACCTATCAAGACTACAGGTTTTGAAGGCTTTTGTTACGGAATCGTCGGTTCAACAATCAAGCGAGTGCGAAGGTGATTGATTAGCGGAAGGTTGATCAATCTAGTAGCTAGGGCGTTGAAAGGTTGAAGACGTTCCGGGTTCAATTTGGGTGTGTCTAAGATCAGCCGTGCCGAAGGTTTGATCAACGGAAGAGTTGTCAATAAGGTGGCTGCAATCGGAGGTCATTCACATCAAATTGGAGGACTTGATTCATCTTGAATCAAGGGGCAAGAAGTGGTAGAAATTATCAGCAACATTAAGATTGTTTGTATCAATTGTCTATCGATTCTTGTGTATAACTGTTCTACCAAACAGGTGATATCTATTCAATACATATCTCAATTCTCATTGTAGAATTGAGGGCAGACGTACCCCAACGCGAGGACGACTGGGGGAACTGCCTCATCAAATCTTGTGTTCCTTTATTTTCTGCATTTTCAATTACAGCTTAAAAATTAAGTGATTCTAGAATAAGTGATTTTGTCAAATTGTAGTATTGATTGAGTGAGTTGGTGAAACACTGTTTTTTAACTACTAAGTACAATAGAAATACTGTACTAAGGCTTTTTCAATCACTCATTCAACACAAATATCATTTAAGGTATTTGTGCACACCAACTGTTCGACAAAAGTGCTGAACTAAAATTTTCAATCACTCATTCAACACAAATATCATTTAAGGTATTTGTGCACACCAACTGTTCGACAAAAGTGCTGAACTAAAATTGCCTTAATTTTGCTGCTAGTTTTGGTGTAATTTTTTATCATTGGAATAAGGAAATAGTACGAGTGAATCACATCTGAGTTTTGCATAAAAGTGTGTAGTGATTTACTATCCGTTATCGTCTTAAATTCATCTGCTTGACGCATATCCGGCTCTCCAATAGTTGTTCGTTTTAGACTATATTTTCCAAGGCCGCTTCCGCATTTGAAAACAATTTTGAAAACCAATTTTATTGGTAGCGCCACTCAAATTTTTAAAAGGGATCTATTCAACCCCCCCTTCTAGATCCGTGCCTTAGTCTAACAGCCCTAATGGCCAAACTTCATGCTTCTCACTATTTAACCAATTCAAACAGGCAAGTAAGCTTTCATAAACATTAACCAATGATTTTAGATACAAAAATAGAAAGCACAAACAATCCAATACACAATTCATGGTAATGATAAGCAAGATGACACAAAAAAAGCATAAGGGTGAAACAAGAGCCAAATTTGATTCAAACATGATCAAAGGCAGGGGGATCCTATGAATAACTTACTGAAGGTGAGATAATACTTAGAAGGGGGTTGAATAAGTATGAAAGATTAAAACTTAGAATTAAAACACAAGTATTTTTATCCTGGTTTGTTGAGCTCAACTACTCCAGTCCACCCTTCCTAGAGTGATTTGCCTTTCTCAATCAAGGACTTAATCCACTATTTAGTCAAACAGATTACAATAGTAACACCTAAGAACAACTGTTCTTAGTCTTCTCAAGAGCTACTGATCCCAACTGGATCCTCTGAAGGAAATCTTTTACAATCAATGTAAAACTATTACAAGAGTAAGAATGCTTCTAAAAAAGCTATTATCACAACTGTGATATTTCTCTTAAGTTTAAGAACAATGAAATAAATTCTTAGAATGAATATGAAAGTATGAGAGCTTGAATGTTTTTAATTTCTTTTTAAAAAAACGTCGACAGAAGAATTTGATGGAGTCTTGCTTTTATAGGCAGTTGATCCAAGGTGAGCTTCACGTTGAGAAGAGTGTCCAAAAGGTCTGAGCCTTTTTGTCTTCACATCAAGTGACCTTTCCTAGAAGAAGAAAGCACAGAAAAATCCTTTTTGTCTGTGTTCTTGTGTCTAGCATAAATAAGGAAAGAGACGTTTGATTTACTCCAACGGATATAATCTTTGAATATTTCTTCTTCAGTTTTCAACAAATTCATCGGAGTCTAATTGGGTCAGAGTCTTCTAATGATGATCAGAGTCTTGCTGAATCAGAGTCTTCTGCAGCAGGTGTGCTTTCAGTGTGTTAAATATCAGAGCATATTTGAAATAGAACTTCAGTACTGGCAGCTTTAGTACTTTCAGAATCTTCTATAGAAACTATGCTTTGAAAAGCTCTTCATACAAAATTCTTCTTTGCTTCAGATGCTTCTGACTTGCTTCAGATTCTTCTGGAGCTTCTGCTTCAGATCCTTCTGGAGCTTCTTGCTTCAGAATCTTCTGGAGGCTACGCTCAGAATCTTCTGTTGGCAGCAATCAGAATCTTCTAATGAGTGCATCTGGCGCTTCAGAGTCTAGCTAACTTCTTGTGTTCAATTCTGATTTGCTTCTGGAGTGTTAATTTCTTTACTATCTGCAGTAAAAACTCTCAAGAAAATTTTAGAGTATATAATTCTTAAATACAAAATTTCATAGTAGTTATCATCAAAACATAGAGATATTATTAAGAACCAATTTTTGTTCTAACACTTACAAGTTATCCAAATCTTACTAATGAACTAGGTTTGACAGTTCTAGGGCTAAACACATCAATATTTCCATGTTGGATCCTAAAATTACCACATAACCAAAATCTTCACAAACAAGTTATTCATGATATCAAAGTACAAACTTGGAAACACATTATCCACATATCATTTTCAAATGAAAACACATTAATAAAAGCAAGTAACATGACCATGAAACAAGAGTTCTTGACAAAGAACTAAAGTGGGGCAGCAATGGTATATTTTACAACAAGCATCTCAACAATGATACAACATGATAATGTATGATCAATAAAGAGTTTGAATGTCACATACCTCTTGTAGACAAGTCTTGAGCAAGCTAAAAAGCTGAGAAACCCAGAGACTTCCTTCCTTAGCAAAGAATTGAAGCTTGCTTCCTCTTGAAGCAACAAACCACTTTTCAAGACAGTTGGAGTTGTGTGATTTCCAGCTGGTTTTTTAGGGCTTGGACAGTTGAGATATGATGTATAGGAGGTGTTGGGAGTGCTAGAATGGTAGGAAGTGCCTCAAGTAAGAATTTGGCTTTCAAAATGCAAGAAAGTCAAACTACTAAGGTGTGAAGGTTGACTTTTGTGAAAATGAGCTTTTTGAGTGGTTTGAATGTATGGAAACCTTCTACACAATGTTTAGGGATTGTGTAAATGGTTTTTAGGGGCTTGGAGATGGTAGAACTGATCTTGAGCAGAGTTTTGCTCAAGATAGCTTTTTGGTGAAAAATGGAACTTTTGAAAATTTGAGATTCTTGAGGAAATGAAAGGGAATTGAGAGCTATTGTTTCTCTGGGTTTTAGAGATTTCTCTGGTGTCTCTAACATCAATGAATAGACCTCTATTTATAGTGGAAACAAGAGTGAGGGCAGCTTGGTACTTTGCCACTTTTGGAGGGAGATTTGTGAAGTTTTTCAAATGAATCTCGCAAAATCTCTTCCTATCAGCTCCATGGTTCAAAGAAGATTAGAAAAATCAAGTGGAAATGGACATGAAGTGACTGAGGTGAGCTTAGAGTGTAGGGTGAGCCAGCTGCAACAATTTTGGAGTGAAAAGTTTCTCTCTCTTTCTTACACATTTGAATATTTTATTACACAAGTTGCAACTTGCCTCTCTCTCTTCAAACTTCACATTTTTCTGCATTTCCCTTCCTCTATACATCTAAACATCAGATTGAATCATGATCCAAGGGTCAAGGATAGTTCAAGTTGTGAAAATCTGAATTTTGAGAAGTGTTGGATTGTGGTTTCAAGTGTTGACAACCCTAACTTCCATAGTGCATAACGTTCTGCTCACACATGCTATTGAGGATTTCTACCATAATTTAGAAAGCCCTCAAGTAGCTCTATAACTTTCATGTTTTGGGGATTTCCAAATTCTTGATGGAACTAGTTTGAAAAATCCTTCCAAGATGCTGAAAAAACAACTTAAAAAGGCTAAATAACTTAGAATTTTTCCAAGTTATTTCCCTTCTTAAAATGAATTTTGTCATAACTCCAATTCTATGCATTTTTTTATCATGGAACACTTTGAGGCTTTTGTAGGATTTGTCAAGAGATTTCCAATGAGCTTTGAACCACTTCATTTGGATGTGTGGTTGAGGAGTTATGGTCTTGCCCCTTTCGAAACCCTAATTCCCGATTTTTGCAATTTCTTCTTAACCCTTGATCCAATGGTCATGAAATTTTATGGGGAGGTGTAATATGACATAAGGAACATTCTTGACATAAAGAACATCCTTATTGTTGAAGATTTGACTTTTCGGTCAACCGTTCGATCAATCGGTGACTACCGAGTCGACTGTTCATGCTCCGGACATTCTGAGGACTTGAAACTCTTTGGATGGACTTTACTAAGCCATAGAAGCTTAATGGACCTTGATCCCACCATTGAAACACTCTTTAAACCAAAAGTCAAACTTCAGTTGACTTTTTCTAATCGAAAACCCTAATCGGGTGTTTTGAATTGCACTGTTCTCAATTCCCGGGTGACCACCTCAAATTGAATTCATACTTGATCCAATGGAGTATATTTGATCTTGTTTGAAGTTGAATCAATCCAAAACATTGATTGATCAAACCATCGAAGCCTCAATTTTGACGGTACGGAACCCTAATTCATCTGCATCTTGACAAAGATAAACTGGAAATGGGTTAAGGTTAGTTAATCAAATGAATATGATCCTACAATGATGATGAGGATCTAAGGGCTCAAAATTTGGGGTGCAACAGATGCCCCTATTTAAATATCTTTACTAGATAGAAATGAGAGATGACAATCCTCATAGAATCGTAGTGAAAGGTATTTAAATATAGCAAACCAGAAATTGTGTCCCTTAGATCCGATGGTATGCAAAAGGACAAATGCGAATATGCCATGAATCTAAATGATGTTATATGATGCTTGAATTCAAGATAAATGCATACACACGAGCAGAGATAAAAGAACAGCATTACAATGAGTAACCACTCACACGGACCCAACACACTGGGGAAAGATTCAAGACCAAGTAAGCAAGATAGTTCAGACATGACTAAAAGAAAAATACATGGCTTGATTTCTATTTATTGAAAAGCACATAAAAGAAAAATACAAAATTAATTGAAAAAAGAATTAAAATTGCAATTAAAAAAAGTGACAAATTAAAGAACAGGTTAAACTACATTCATGATTTTTTCCAAGATTTTCCAACGATTATTTCTATTTTCTATAAATTAAAAACAAACAAGTAATTAAAAGAAAATAAAGAAAAATGAATTAAAAGGAGGGTGGTGCAGGTAGTACTGTTTACGCGTGTATATTCATATGGGCTGCGAAACGGGGGTGCTAACAGCGAAATGTTAAAAAGCCCAGCTGAGTTTCTGAAGTGAAACTCAGCGTTTTGCACTTAAGGGAAAGCCAACTCGCGAATTGATCCTGGCCGTGTATTGGGATGAACGGGTCAATCTATACGCGTGATCTAACGACTGATATCAAGACTAGACGTTTAAATTGGAAATGGAGGGGATGAACGCACGGGCGGAGTAGCCACGCGCAGGCGGTGGCCGGCCTTGCGCCGGTCATCTTCTCCAAATGCCCAAAAACGGAACTCCTCCGTTTCTTCACCAAACGCGATGATTCCTGAACCAAACTTATGTGATTTTTCGTGTAGAATCCAAATGTGTAATTTATTTTCACTTTCCTCCATTAAAACCCAGAAATTGTGATCATCCAAGAATTTCTCAAGAAATCTCAACTTTCACAAAAGCCAAAATTGAAGGCACTAATCTCTTTCTCTCACATCCTACATCTATATTCCATGTTTCTTTTCCATTTTCATCTAATATTTAAGGAGAAATTCAAACTACAAGCTAAGGTGTTCTGTCAAGAATTGTCACAAAACTTAACCATTCTAATCCTAAAAGCTTCTACACACTCTAAGGATCATAATTATGTGAAAATAGCATAGCAATTCATCAAGAACAGAGCGTGTGGATGAAAGATAGGAACCTGTTAATAAGCTTCGACATAGGCTTGAATTGTGGATGAAGCTTCAAGCAAATCGTCCAGAATCCATCAATGATCCTCACTGAAGCTTTTTGCAATGGTGATTTGGACTGAAAATGGCTCTATCTTCAAAATCGAATTTCCACTTTTCTCCACTTTTTCTTAACTCAATATTCTGTTATCTTCCACCAAGTTCTGTTATGGCAGTTGGAAATCATCCTAGAGGTTATATGCAATGGACCTAGAGTGATTAGAAGCCCAATGAAAGCCTATGGCAGCCCAACTCAAAATCCAAATTTTTGATTATGGAGCTTTGTGAAACTCATCAAAACAGAGCTATCAAGCTTGCTAACTGATCCATTCTGGTTTCTTATGATGTAAGGAAGATGTGTGGATAGGATTGAAGCCTTGGAAGTGAATGGATGGTTGATTTTCATTATGTTGCTTAAGGATGAAGAAACCATGAAATTGGCATAGCAAATGAATTCAAACTTGATTTCTGATTTTTCCAAAGTTCTTAAAACATCAATTGGACTCAAAACAAGCACAAATATGACATGAATTGGTTCCAAAATGAAATGATTTGAATTAGCCCTTTTCAAGCTTCCTTTAATGATTCATTCATGAATTTTTCTTCACCTCTTCTCATTCTAACCCATATCAATTGATTCTTGGTGCATGATTGGACAAATAACATCATTTTGAACAACTTTCAAGTTGGACAAAATTCCATTCGAGGTGTGTAAGATGGTGAAATTGACCCATAATCAAAATGACCTATAATCTCAACTTCCCAAAATACCCTTTGTCTTGCAAAGCTCATATCATGAGTTCTACAAATCCAATCATGGACTTCTAGTACTTTTTGGAAAGCTAAGAAGATAAGGAACAACATTCATGTTGGCCAAAGGTTCATGTGAAACTTACTTCTAGGGCAAAAGTGTCATACAAGTTGGTTGACTTTCAAGCTCCAAATTTACATTCATCTAATGACCTGTAACTTGTCTGACTCATAACTTGAGTTCTATAAACCCTATCAAGGACTTATAGTACTCAAATTAAATCTATGAGCATGCTCTATAACAATCATGTTAGGGTCAAGGTGAGATGAAAATCACATCTTAAGTTATGTGGTCTTGAAGTTAGGCACTAAACCAGGGGATTTTACATTGTCAAGCTTAGAAACCCTAGCCTAGGAACTCTTCACACTCTTGATTCATGATGATTTGACCTTGGAATCATCCCTTGGGCATCTTAATACATAAATCCATGATCACATGGCCTTGAAATTAGGTCTCAACCTTCTTCAAATCATCTGTTGACCTAGGGTTGACCAGATGAAACCCTAGTTGCACCAATCTTGGTTGTAGCTTCATATCCTTCACATGATGACATGTCTAGGCTTAAAAATGACTTTAAATACTTCTCATGAGCTCTCTCAAGGCTTCAAGTCCAACTTCATGGATTCAGAATCATCTGATGACCTTCCCATAACCTTCAAGTTAGGAGGCATACACATTTGGCTTCAACCACTTCTCTGAGAATCTTTGACTTCTTTGATGAGGATATCGACCCTTGAATACTTGAATAAGGACTCTCAGATAGCTTCATAACCTTAGTAGCCTTTTGTTGGTAGTCATACCTCTTGATCTCCTGCACGCATGTCAATGCAATGCAAATGATAATGCTAAAATGAATGAAATGAAACACAAGCTAAGTAAAGAAAAAGGTTAGGCAAATTTTGGGGTGCAACACATAGGGAATTAGGGGAGGATCAAAATTCCTTTCAGCTCTCCTTTGTCTCTGTTGGTTCGCCTGTTGGGGCGTATACGGTTGACGGTACTGACGAGCCAGTTGCACGGCAGCAGGAATAGTTACGAAAACTACCTGTTGATGAGAATTCTAATTCACTCTCCCTCTGCTTTTGTATGACAAAACAACATTAGTCTCCCTTTCCCGCTTCTTCGGGGCTCCAACAAAAGGTTTATTTCCTCCTCCATATGAGAAGCTAACACCAGTCTAAATCTTGCCAGCCTTGATTCCACTTTCAACTCTTTCACCAGCCATTACCAAATTCGAAAACCCCACAGAAGTACATCCTACCAATCTGTCATAATATGGCCCTTGGAGTGTACTCATGAACATGTCCACCAGTTCTCTCTCCATCATTGGAGGTTGAACCCTAACAGCCAGCTCACACCACCTTTGGGCGTATTCTTTGAAGCTCTCGTTGGGTTTCTGAGCCAGACTTTGTAATTGTGTCTTGTTCGGAGCCATGTCAGTGTTGTACTGATAGTGTTTAACGAAAGCCTCGACCAAGTCCCTCCGAATTCTAATGTAAGTCCTTTCCATCCCCATGTACTATTCCAAGGACGCTCCAACTAGGCTATCCTAGAAGAATTGCATGAGTAGCTTCTCGTCTTCCGAGTATGCAAACATTTTTCTGAAATAAGCCCTAATGTGAGTCTTAGGACACGTGGTTCCCTTGTATTTATCAAAATCAGGGACCTTGAATTTAGGTGGGATTCTCACACCAGGCACCAAGTCGAGGTCAGTCATATCAATTCCCAAAGTATTTTGATTTTCGTAGGCCCTCATCCTCTCTTTGATCATTTTAAATTTCTTCTCGGCTTCAGTAGGGAGGCTAGCATACATATCATGCATAGAGAATGCATCCTCTTGTTGATTGACTTCCAAGTAAGGAGTAGGAATCGCACCACCTACAAGAATGGCACCACCTAAAGGAATAACACCACCCGTAGGAATAGCATCTGCACCACCTCCTCCGGGAGGATTAACAACACCACCATCATCTTCCCTGAGAGGATCAATAAGGAGTTGAACCAATGTCCTCAACTATTCTTGGCCCTGAACCATATTTTGCATCAACTCCATGAATTGATTCATACAGGCTCTCACTTCAAGTAACTTAGCCTGAATTTGCTCTATTTCTCTTTTCTGATTTCCCCTTCTACAATATCTGTGAATACCATAATTTTCTATCCTGTCCTGAAGAAAATCAAGTAGAGATAAGAAAACCGGCCAAGAAACCTGTTATGAACATGATTATGAAAATGCAATGCAAATGCCATATTTAACTATTCATAGGGTGATCTACACCTTGATTCAGATTTTAACAAAAATAAACACAATAGATGGATAGAACACTAGTAAAACCACTCATACATTAACTGAAGAAGAGTCAATAAAGAGTTGATACAATAAACTCATACAGAAGAGATACAAAACCATTGATCCCAATCAACAGGTCTGATGGTGATCAAATACAAATGGAAAAATAGCAAAGGTGTATTCTCCATCTCCACCAAAGTCGACCCTCCCCAACCACTATGCTCTCTATTCTAGGCTTGGACCTCTTTGAATAGATTCTTGGTGTCTGGATGCTTTGGCCTCTGGATCATCTCTTGAATTATAACATCTCGCCTGTGTATGATACCTTTCAATTAACGACAATGTAATTCCCAAGCATCTTCAAGTTTGGGTTTCTTCACCTTTGCTCGCACTTTGAGATCTTCCATGGTTGACAAGGCTATCTCTAACTGCCGTTGATATTCCCTGAGTTGTATGCCACTTCTGAGACTGTGGGAGAGCTCTTCTTTGATATGCTTCTCTTTGCCCTTAAGTTACTACTTCAACTTATCAATCTAGACTCATAGTTTATCTATTCTCTCTTTGTTGGCAGTCATAGTGGCATTCCACTGGCCATTGAATTGGGAAATCTCCTGATGGACTCTGTCTAGATCTTTCTTTTTCTGTTGTAGCATATTGTTGGCGCTCTTCAAATCTTGGAATATGCTCTCTCTGCTCATGATTTCCTCTTCTAGTTCTTTCTACCTCTTGGCTAGAAGCTCTGTCTTCACCTTGGATACATAGGCTGCTTCGTTCTTATCATGATCCAACTGAGAGACCTTCATCTTCAATTTTTCATTCTCCTTACAAAGTTCTTCCTTTTCCTGCCCAGAGCTTGTTATACTTCTCAATCTCCACTGTAGTAGGTTGTTTGATGGCTAACGAATACAGAAGAGTTTTTACAGGAAAAGGCAATTGAACGACATCGACTCTCTTTTGCATCCACTCCATGTAAGGAGGATAAGCTCTACAGTCACTTTTGCCCAGGAACGACTTTCCTCTTCTTTGAATAGTGCCATAGGATTTCTCATCTCTCTTAATGGCTTCAGAGTTATCAATCCCACTATAAAACAAGGAATCCTTCATTTCTTTATCTGTCGGGGGAACCTTAAATGCATATCCTAATTGCCTCCTAGAAATAGAGGGGTTATAGTTAATGCCACCCCTTATCCTTATGAGAGGTGTTGCACCCTAAAATTTTCCCACTGGTTTTCCGACTTTGACTGGCTTTTGCTTCGTTTTCATCTGCATATCATTTAGGTTGCATTTTGCCCGTGTTATCGGCCGGATTGAATTTATCAGGATTTTAGCCGCATTGCTCGCATTTCAGGCGATTATAATTAATTCAAACAAGAAGTTCAGTGTCGAAATCGAGCGAAAAGTCGCTCTCCTCTTGATGATTCAATCCATGTCGATAATATCGATGCATTTCGGTGCTCGCCTGTTTTTCATAGCATTTTTGCATTTTTGTTGTTATTTTTGTCTTATTTAATTATTTAGAATAGTTTTTGTTTTATATTTAATTATGTAAAAAATATTTTAAATAGGAATACATGTTTATTTTATAATATAGATTTTATTGGATAGATTTTTAATTTATTTAGAAATATAATTTTGTTTAGATTTGTCTTTAAAATAGAATTTTTTTATTTTAGTTAGAAGTAGTTTTTATTTTATTCATTTAATAACTTTTTAAAATTTTTTTTTTATTAAGTTATAGATTTATTAGAAATTAGTTTTGTTTAAAAAATAGTTTGTTAGATTTTTATTTTAGATAGAAATTAGTTTTTAAATAGATTATTAAATAGTTCTTCTTTGTTAGAATTTTGATAGTTTAATATAGATTTTAATTAATTTTTTTGAATATTTTGTTTTTAAATAAAACTTTATTTGTTTTTAATATTAATAGTGTAGAAATAGGTTTATTCATTTTTAACATTATTATGATTTTATATTTTTAACATTAGGATTAATTTTTTTATTAATTAATACTCAGATTTTGTTTAGTTTAAATTAATTAAGTGTTTAGAGATTAATTAGGTTTTTTTAGAGTCAAATTTATTTAATTAATCATTAGTTAGCTTTCTTTAATCATCATTATCAATTTAATCAATCAGCAATCCATCATTAGTCCTTAATCAATTTTGCCGCCACGTGTCCGTTTTTGGGGTATAAAGGCCCCTGTTCATCATTTTCTCCCTTCAGAAAGGGGACTGAAACCCTAACCCTAGGAGTGGCGGCTCCCGTTCATCACCCCTACGAGATTCATCGGGCCCACCTCAAACACTATTCATCGTCTTCACCAACTTCAACCCAGAACTTGTTGAAAAATAGCTCCGGCGAAACACACCATGAACCTTTTCAGATAAACCCAGAATCAAACATTTCCTATTCTTCATTTAACCTTCATCCTCA
Organism: Lathyrus sativus; assembly: GCA_963859935.3. NCBI lineage: Eukaryota > Viridiplantae > Streptophyta > Magnoliopsida > Fabales > Fabaceae > Lathyrus > Lathyrus sativus. The sequence continues at coordinate 158,568,905 of OZ012741.1, forward strand.
AACTCTAAAACGAACCACACCCAGAAACGCACCTTCACCATGAAATCCCTCAAACACTTCCATTCACCCTCGAAGTTTCGTACCCAAAAACTCCGTAAATCCATAAACACCATCACTAACATCAAACTTCAGAAACTCAAACTCAAATCACCGCCGTAAACCCACCATCCGCCATTTCCGAAGCTCTGTTCAAACCGAAATAAACCCAAACAAAGTTTCCTTCCCAGAAACTCTATAAATCCATAACCACCATCATCATCAGCTTCCTTCAACACCAATCACCTACAGATTCCAAAAATCAACCTCATTTCCAGGATTTCCGTTCTTTCTCCAACCATCAACAAAGAAAATCCACCTACCATTCGCTTTTCCTCACTCACCAGCCAAAACTCAGACAACACTCAAACCGTTCAACCTATTTTCAGAACTTCAAACGCGAATAAAACCACCGCGAAAAGAAAAAAACAGAATCCATCTTCCACCATTTCCTCGCCATGAAACCCATTTTTTCTTAAAAACTCCATAACCAAAACCTCAACAACAACCAAAACACAAACGCAAACCCAAACCCCATCGTCTTCTTCAACTCACCCTTTTCACTTCATCTTTTCAAAACAACCGATCCACACCTTCCTTCGAAACCTTCAACCGCCATTTCCACCTCAACACCCTCAACCAAACGAAACCCAGACGCGAACCTCATCTCCATTTTCGCTCAAACCGAACTCCAACAACCACACACGACCCAATAAACTTTCAGAACCAACAACTCATTTTTTCCGTCACCCACATACCTAATGTTTCAGTTACAAGAACCCTCCATCAATCTTTAAACTGACCCATTTCTTCTTAACAAATATCGAGCCAAATCTGCTAAACCGAGAATTGTAGAGAGGTGATAAAGGAGGGAACGATCTCGTTTGGGCTTGGGTTATGGTTTTGGAGTCTCTGGTTCCGGTAACGGTGAATCGAAAGCAAATGGGAAGAAGAAGAGGACTGTTGTGTTTTTGGCTGTGTTTTTCGTTTATGTTGGTTTGAGGTTGGGCCCATCCGTTTTTCTAACTACACCGCCCCTGTTCCATATCCCTTACCCCTTCCTCTGTTTCTTTTTATGTTATTTTATTTTATTTTATTTTTTTAATTGTAAATCATTTTATATATATATATATATATATATATATATATATATATATATATATATATATATATATATATATATATATATATATATATATATATATATATATATATATATATATATATATATATATATATATATATATATATATATATATATATATATATATATATATATATATATATATATATATATATATATATATATATTCTAGTTTTGAGTTTTTTGTTTATATATTATATTCTGTTTCAGTTTTTAAAAACAGTTTGTATATATTATATATATTGTTTTTCTTCTTAACATTTCTCTTAGAATTTTGTAAATATATATTATTAGTTAATATGTGGATATTGTATTTGTTTTACTTTATAACTTTTTCTTTACAGTTTATTTTATATATATATATATATATATATATATATATATATATATATATATATATATATATATATATATATATATATATATATATATATATATATATATATATATATATATATATATATATATATATATATATATATATATATATATATATATATATATATATATTAGAAGTTTTTATTAACTTTTCTTTTTTATATAGTTTTAGAGACTTATTTTATTTTTAGAGTTGAATTCTTATTTCTCTTTTGTTATTGGACATTTTGCCCAATTTCATCAGTTTTGGTCGATGAAGAGACTTCCTTCGATTCTCCGTCAAATTATTGATGAGAAATGAAGGATCCGAGACCAACTTTTTCTCTTCTTTCTCATTTTCGACTTTATGTCGCTTCATCTTTTTAGGTCGACGAAGAAGTTTCTTTCGATTCTCCGTCAAATTATTGATTAGAAATGAAGGATCCGAGACCGTTTTTCTCTCCTCTTTCTCATTTTCAACTTTATGTCGTTTCATCTGTTTTTGGTCGATGACGACATTTCCGTAATTCATTACTAGTCAAATTATTGATGAATAATGTTGGATCCGAGACCACTTCTTTCTCTCCTCATTTCTCTTCATCTTTCGATTTTATTTTGACTTGTGGTGATCGATGAAGTCTTGTATCCGTAAGACGAGATCCCATTCTGTTTTTGGTTCGTGCGACACGATTCAATTGGAGAATGACCCTCAATGTCATTTCTCTACCTTGTCCATAGCACGGATATTAATACGCGACCTCTTATAGCTTGACTTCCTTATAAGTCGAGTTACGACGGTCCAGCGTCACATTGGTCCCGATTCGAAGCATCATCAAGGATCAAAAGAGGAGAAGATTGGAATGGAGCTTGCGCACAATGTCAAGGGTCAACGGAACCACCCCGTTCGGTAACATCTTTCTAATTCAAGTCTTTTAATCAACCGCCGAGCATTGTGAGTTCTAAGCAATAGATACGTGGGAAATGATGAGTGGGGAGCCTCTTCTCATTCATCTAGAGTGTTTAGCGTATGTCCTTTGGGCAATACGCGACGCATTCACTCCTACGCCTTAGGTTATAGCGTGTGTGTCCCGAGTTCCTTCCCGTTTACGCGTGTTAGGCCTGCTTCCTCTTTTCTCTCGCCCCCGTGCGACCGAGACTCCCTTCTCTCGCATCCTGGCGATTGAGATCCCCTCTCTTGCCTCTGTGCAATCGAGACCCCCTTTTTCTCTCGCCTCCGTGCGATCGAGACCGTTTTTTCGTAGTTGGCCGAACTACGGCTTCTCTGATCTCTCATATCTATTGAGAGTACGTAGGCATAGGATTGCGATAATCCTAGCAAGCACTTTTCCTTTTTCACCCTTTAGGTAACCCGTACCTTTAAACCAATGACATACTACGTCCGTTCTACCACAAACAGGTAACGCCTAAGTCTCCAATGGTCGAGCAGCAATACACCTAACTGCTAGAATGTGTGCGCTAGTATCGTCTACCTTTTCTCTCACCCTCGTGTGATCGAGAACACCCCGTTTACCCGTAGTTAGCCTAAACTACATTTTGCTCTGATTTCTCATACCATACGAGAATACGTAGGCACAAGACACGATGTCTTAGCGAGCAATCCCCCCCGTAGTTTCCTGAACTACGTTGAATCTGGCTTTCCCATTGTACGAGGGAATACGTAGGTATAGAGCGGCGATGCTCTATCGAGTCAGTTCTTTCCGTTCTTTTCAGTTCTTTCCGTTTAGCATTAGCAGCCGTATATAGTTTATTTTTCACCCATAGACTAGATAACAAGCGCGGATCCTGTCGAGTACGACGGACGTGAGAGGTGCTAATACCTTCCCCTTGCATAACCAACTCCCGAACTCGAGATTTGGTTGCGATGACCTGTCTTATTCCCTTTTCGTAGGTTTTCTCTGATCGTTTTCTTTCCCTCTTTTAGGATAAATAAAGAACGGTGGCGACTCTTCTGTCTTCCGCCGGCCCCTCTTCGCAGCGATGCGACAACTAGCGACTCTACTGGGGAATCTTCTCATCCCCTGTGCGAGTCAATCCTAGCGCTTGTCTATTTTTGTTTGTGGGTGTGTGTATATGTATGTTTTGTGTGTTGTATTTTGTATATTGTTGTATTTACATTTTCCGCACTATATTATTTTCTATTGTTGTTGTGTTGTTGGGTGGTTGTTTCTTTGAGAGATAAGCCAAAACTCAGGCTTGAGGATACACATAGCTTTAGAATTGGAAAGTAGTGATGGACCTGTATGTTTTAGCATGCATTAGTCCCCACGAAATTCGCGTTCAGACAAGGTTTTTTGTTGAAGACATCCTATCTTGTACATTAGTCGGGAGGGGATGCTGGATCAGGAAACTGTCGACTCTGGAGACCGATCACTTGGGAGTCAGCTAAGCGAGGCCGCTTCATTAGACTATGATGCCAAACCAGAAATGGTGAACGTATCATCGTTTCTCGAAAATCTGTGATGCGGACGACCGCATAGGATGCCGAACCTTATCAGTTTAGGTCCATACCTGTGAGAGGGATTGGGGTTATACAGGAAACTTGACCTCCAACCTACTCGGTAATTTAGTTTTCTCTTCGGAGCAAACTTTTGAACTTATCCAGTCAGCAACGCAACAGTTGTTCAGTGCTTTGTGGGATCTTTGATCCTTTATGTGTTGCATCAGCATTTTGCATTGAATTTCATGTGCATCCCATGTTTGTATGTCCATCCTTGGCCGAAACAGAGAGCTTACTCGTCTTTTGTCCATCCCGCAGTTGATTTCCCGACATTTGCAGCAGACTTGAATTAGCTTCTAGAAGGATCATGGACTCAGGAGAGTAGAATCAGGTTATTACAAGAGCAAAGTTTAATATGACGAAGAATCAGTTGGATCAGCTCATGGAAGCCATGACAGTTATGACGAAAGGAGAGGCCAATATTCAGAGGACTCCAGTGAGCAATGTTGCTCAAGCTCAGCTTGCGCAGATTCCTGTTGGAGAGCATACTATTGTCAGAGATATGGATTCCTTTTCTCTTCATGACTCGGATTATCAGAATTTCACTTTCCTTGTACCAGATCTTCGAAGGGCTGTTCCAAAGATTAATCCTAAGGACCCACAGACTTTTGAGTTTATGAGAAGATATTGTCTGTTGGATGAAAAACATGACGCCTTGATGAGTCGGGATACAGTTAATCTGAATGCTTCGAGCATGTGTTTGGTGTCAGGCTTTGTGATGCCTCCGATGTTTAAGATGCCAAATTTTGAGAAGTACAAAGGAGATAGTTGTCCGAAGCAGCATTTGGCGATGTTCTGCAGGAGAATGACCTCATATGTCCATGATGAAAAGCTTATGATTCACTATTTCCAAGACAGTCTAAGTGGGGCATCGTTGAGTTGGTACATGCAGTTGGAGAGTGGTTGCATCCGTTCATGGTCAGATTTAGCTAATGCCTTTGTGAAGCAGTACAATTACAATCTCGACATGACTCCCAGCCGCCTGCAGTTGCAAGAATTATCTCACGCGGACAATGAATCTTTCAGAGCGTACGTGCAGAGATGGAGAGAGTTAGCTGCTCGTGTTCAACCACCACTTTTGGACAGAGAATCGGTTGACCTGTTCGTGGATACATTTCAAGGCCATTACTTTGACAAGATGATTGGTAGTAAGATAGTGAACTTTTCTAACTTGGTGATAGCGGGAGAACGTATTGAGAGCGGAATCAAGAGTGGGAAGATTTGAGACATCTCAGATAGCTCTGTTTATGAAAGCGAATTAATTGTCAGCTCTAAAGAGGAATGGGAGAGAGAAAGTGATGCTATCCAGGGATCTCTGATACCTCATATTCAGTTTTCAGACACTTCGAGTGTTGAGAGTCAGAAACCTGTTGGGTCTGTGTATCAGATATCTGCTCCCCTACGGAGTCAACATTCATATTGTCATCAGCCGTGTTAGCACGCCCGACGAAGACCAAGGAAACCATAGAGGCATTTCACTCAGCTGCCATTTTCGTACAATCATATGTTGCCGAATTTGATCAGAGGTGGGTTGATAGTGCCAAAGAAGATTAATCCAAAGATTCCTCTGTATCCGCCGGGTTTTAATGTCAACGCCCGCTATAAGTACCATGCTGGGGCACAGGGGCATTCAACTGAAGATTGTAAGTTGCTTAGAAGCAAGATTCAAACTCTGCTTGACTCCAACATGTTCACAGTCACGCCTCAAGGTATTCAGATCAACAGTTTTCCTTCATCCAGTCATGTGGGTTCAGAAGAGTATCAGACTGACTTCCACGAGCAATTCTGAAGATGGCTGGATTAGCAACAAATAAAGACTTGAAAGCCCAGCTCCCCGAAGCTGGAAATCTTTTTATCATGTTATTTCTTTGCATTTGTAGTTTCTTTTCTGTTTAAGTGTGAACTTATTTGCAAATCTTATATGTAGAACTTGTTTGTTTTTAATTGATAATGATAATGAAATGAATATGCATGTTTTGATTAAATCCATTCGTGTTCACTCAGTATTGCTTCTTTTCTTGTTGTCAAAACGCTTGTTTAAGCGGAATCCGAGGGAGGATGACGAAATTGAAAGACACAAAGCTTCCGATTGTATGCTTTTGAATAAAACCTCTGCTAATGATGTACATGCATTATTTCAAATCCCTAAACACCGGAGATATAAGGATGATAATCCCTTGTCAACCCCTTCGAGCCTAGTAGTAGGAGTTCCTTTCTGAAAACGAAAAAACCCTCAATCTTAACCTGGGGCAGGGTAGGTGTCAGTTAATTCGACCAAACATCCTAATTGCAAGAGGAGTGTTCCCGTTCAAGGATCAATCACACCTGTAGAGATCGTACCTAAAAAAGCTGAAGAGTGAGACAGTCACAATCCCTTTTAACAAGTCAGACTAGCCGGTGTCACACGATTTGTTCCGAAAAAGAAAAGAAAAGAAAAAAATAAGAAGTCCGCTAAGTCGATAACTTGAAAACAAGTGACTTAGGAAAAAGTTAGGGCATCCCGCTGGACTTCGAAATCAGAAAAGATACTCAAAAGAGTTAGTCTAGGAAAAAATAGGGAAATCATAAAAACAATGAAGAACAAGTCGTGCGAGCCAGACACCAAAGACGAAAAGCGTGTGACTGTCACTCCCGAAACTTATGGTTTCCTGAACCATCACTCTTATCATTCAACCTTTGAGAGGTGAGTGCTTGTGTCGAATTAGCTGAATATAGGATTGGAGAACATCAAGGAGAATGGGTGGGTTAAACAAAACTTTGAGCCTCATATCCTTTCTTTCAAACCATGAACCTGGCCAAGTTACCACTTTCAAAAGACCTAATTGAAGCAGGTTTGTTTCGAAAGCATACTTCGATAAAGATCGCGTCGAAACTGACTCCTAAAAGTATTTTCTTACCCTTTGGGGTATTGATATTGACATTCTGATACGTGATGCATTCACTAAATGTCATAACTTTTTTCCAGTGAATAGACTTGGATTTCGAAACTATCATATGCATTGCATTAATATTATCTTTTGCAAAACAATTTGTTTTACTTGTAAGTAAGCACGTGACGTCCGGAGAGTTCCTACAGTGGAAATTTTGGCCGAGATAAGATGCAGAATGCCTGTGTACTCCGTGGAGCAGGGGAAAGCCATATTAGATGATCATCAAAGTAGTCAGCCATCCGAAGATCAGTTTATCTGGGGCAATCAGGTCGAGCTTCAGTAAATCTCCCGAAGTCAGCCAGGGGCACTTCTCTACAAATCAGCCAATCAGGGGAAAATCACTTCAAGGTTAGGGCAGGTCACCCCAAGAGCACAGATATTATCCTTACCCAGAAGGCAGTTAATCTAAAGCACCTCTTCGAGGTTCATGATGCTGAGGCAGTTCATATCAAACCAGCAGGGTACAGAGCTTTCAGATCTCCTTTCGAGGAAGATTTATACAGAGAACCCACAGGCTGAGGCAAGTTTGAAAATAAAAGAACTTTTCCTCTCCATATCTTCAGAGCTACTCAGAGCTATTCAAGCAGGTGCAGTCAATCTTCAGGTTCAAGATGAATGTCGGGAAGTCGTAACCCTTCACATGGTCTTCCCCAGCAAAATTCCACTCATTCATGGCACATCTGGTTATCCCCAGTGGAGTTGGCTTCATCTCTTCAGCATTTATTTTGCTGTAGTGTTTCTTTGCGTCCAGCTTTCCCCCAGCAACCCGAGCCTGCATCTGCATTTTTTCATATAGTTATCATATTTGCATCATCTTTGCATTTCATCCTCAAATGCGTAGCTTTTCCATTTCGTATGGAGCATTACACCATAAATCAAACATATGCATGCGAAGCATAAGCCAGTTTTTGTTAGCCTTCCGTGGCAACCTGAATTAACTCTTCACTCAAGACAGTGGGATAACTCCAACAGCCTGGTTCAGTCAACTCATCTGCTTACTTTTGGGTTCCAGATCATACGTCGGTCGTACCTTTGTCCGTCATCCCTCTGATGATGACATCCCCAGCAGGTTTTCTCTCCGTCTACTCTTAGACAATGAGATATTTGGATATGGTTTTCTTCCCGTCTACTCTTAGATGATGTGGATTTTGGATATTGTTTTCTCTCCGTCTACTCTTAGACGATGCGAGATTTGGATATGGTCATCTACTCTTAGACGATGTGGATTTTGGATATGGTTTTCTTCCCGTTTACTCTTAGACGATGTGGATTTTGGATATTATTTTCTCTCTGTCTACTCTTAGACGATGTGGATTTTGGATATGGTTTTCTCTCTGTCTACTCTTAGACGATGTGAGTGATTTGGATATGGTTCCTCTTCGTCTACTCTTAGACGATGTGACTTTGGATATGATGTTTCTCTCCGTCTATCATTAGACGGTGTAAGTGTTTTGGATATTTTTCTCTCTTTCTATCATTAGACGATGTGAGTGTTTTAGATATTTTTCTCTCCGTCTAATCGTCTACCATTAGACGATGTGAGTGTTTTGGATATGGTTTCCTCTCCGTCTATCATTAGACGATGTGAGTGTTTTGAGTATGGTTTTCTCTTCGTCTATCATTAGACGATGCGAGTTTTGAATGTGATTTTTCTTCCTGTCTACCATTACACGATGTGATTTCGGATATTCTTCCTGTCTACCATTAGACAATGTGATTTTGGATATTATTCTTCCCGTCTACCATTAGACGATGTGATTTTGGTTTGCTTCCCGTCTATCATTAGACGATGTGATCTTTAGATACGGTGTTCTTTCCGACGACGTACGACTGGATTCCAATTGTTTACTATCCCGACAGACTGCAAATTTTCGGGTTCTTTTTGTATTCAATCACCTTTTACCTTGAATGTCTGAAAGCGGTTGCTTTTCATCCATTCAGGTCCAAGTCAATTGAATAGGGGCAGCTGTTGCGCCCTAAAATTTGCCCGCTGGTTTTCCGACTTTGACTGGCTTTTGCTTCGTTTTCATCTGCATATCATTTAGGTTGCATTTTGCCCGTGTTATCGGCTGGATTGAATTTATCAGGATTTTAGCCGCATTGCTCGCGTTTCAGACGATTCTAATTAATTCAAACAAGAAGTTCAGTGTCGAAATCGAGCGAAAAGTCGCTCTCCTCTTGATAATTCAATCCATGTCGATAATATCGGCGCATTTCGGTGCTCGCCTGTTTTTCATAGCATTTTTGCATTTTTGTTGCTATTTTTGTCTTATTTAATTATTTAGAGTAGTTTTTGTTTTATATTTAATTGTGCAGAAAATATTTTAAATAGGAATATATGTTTATTTTATAATATAGATTTTATTGGATAGATTTTTAATTTATTTAGAAATAGAATTTTGTTTAGATTTGTCTTTAAAATAGAATTTTTTATTTTAGTTAGAATTAGTTTTTATTTTATTCATTTAATAACTTTTTAAAATTAGTTTTTTTTATTAAGTTATAGATTTATTAGAAATTAGTTTTGTTTAAAAAATAGTTTGTTAGATTTTTATTTTAGATAGAAATTAGTTTTTAAATAGATTATTAAATAGTTCTTCTTTGTTAGAATTTTGATAGTTTAATATAGATTTTAATTAATTTTTTTGAATATTTTGTTTTTAAATAGAACTTTATTTGTTTTTAATATTAATAGTGTAGAAATAGGTTTATTCATTTTTAACATTATTAAGATTTTATTTTTTTAACATTATGATTAATTTTTTTAGTTAATTAATAGTCAGATTTTGTTTAGTTTAAATTAATTAAGTGTTTAGAGATTAATTAGGTTTTTTTAGAGTCAACTTTATTTAATTAATCATTAGTTAGCTTTCTTTAATCATCATTATTAGTTTAATCAATCAGCAATCCATCATTAGTCCTTAATCAATTTTGCCGCCACGTGTCAGTTTTTGGGGTATAAAGGCCCCTGTTCATCATCTTCTCCCTTCAAAAAAGGGGACTGACACCCTAACCCTAGGAGTGGCGGCTCCTGTTCATCACCCCTACCAGATTCATCGAGCCCACCTCAAACACTATTCATCGTCCTCACCAACTTCAACTCAGAACTTGTTGAAACAACAGCTCCGACGAAACACGCCATGAACCTTCTCAGATAAACCCAGAATCAAACATTTCCTGTTCTTCATTTAACCTTCATCCTCAAACTCTAAAACGAACCACACCCAGAAGCGCACCTTCACCATGAAATCCCTCAAAACACTTCCATTCACCCTCGAAGTTCCGTACCTAGAAACTCCGTAAATCCATAAACACCATCACCAACATCAAACTTCAGAAACTCAAACCCAAATCACCGTCGTAAACCCACCATCCTCCATTTCCGAAACTTTCTTCAAACCGAAATAAACCTAAATGAATTTTCGTACCCTGAAACTCCGTAAATCCATAACTACCATCATCATCAGCTTCATTCATCACCAATCACCTATAGATTCCAAAAATCAACCTCATTTCTAGGATTTTCGTTCTTTCTCCAACCATCAACAAAGAAAACCCGCCTACCATTCGCTTTTCCTCACTCACCAGCCAAAACCCAGACAACACTCAAACTGTTCAACCCGTTTTCAGAACTTCAAACGCGAATAAAAC